>JAMXBB010000003.1:113048311-113123096 GCA_024138015.1 Lumnitzera littorea | reverse complement strand
CTCTACAGAGTCCGGAAGAATTTCTTCACAGATATTGAGAAAGCGTGAAGAAAAAGAAATAAACTAAAAAAATGATGATTTTTACCATTGAGGTTATATCTTCCAATCAATTAAATCATTTTTAGTTGCTGATTTAGTTTGCAAAATGAAATAAAGTAAAAAAGAACTATGATTTCCTGAAAGATAGAATATAGAATAATAGCTATTAATTTGTGTTGAAGGTCAAAATGAATATTGAGGTTTAAACTCATGAGTAACTTAAGCTTAACTCTTTAAATTAGGTGATAGAATTCAAGAGTTAAGCTTGTAAACCAAGAATGACTTAAGGAAACTTGGTGCAATAAGCTTCGAACATGAATAATTGGACTAATCTACTAGCTTTCAATTTAGAAAGCTTGTATATTTAAATAAGTCTTCTATGGGGTTGGACTCAAGAGAAGCCAATGGAGGAATCCATTAACAAGAGAACTTATCTCAATTGTCAATCACTAGTGAAATCTAAAAAACGTCGTCAATAGTCAAGCTCTGTAAATACTAAAGAGTTCATTCTCATTTGAGACAATTAAAAAATTTAAAGAAAACAAAGTCGCATTGTTAGAGTGCTATCTTAAAAGATTAAAGAAAGCTCTAATAAAGAACACATTGCCTTTCCTTAAGAATAGTGAGATTAAAAACCGTGTATCTCTTCCACTTGTTACATGTGAATTTGAACTTTGTAAGACTATCTATTCCTCCTTCTTCCCACCGTCCCTTACTCCCTCTCCCTTTCTCTTTCCCAAGTGTCATTCTAAATTACTCCCATGATTCTACACTTAGTGCAATACTCATATCGTACCCATGTGACTTTATTTACCATAAAATGACAGTAATATATTGAAAATATATCTATAAATATCAGCATACCCTAATGCAATTCACGGCTAGATTATTGGGTTAAATTGATGCAGCGTATAGTGTGAAACATATAATATGTTTGAAAATAAAGTTTTGATAATTCGTAAGATGATAGATACAAGTGAGTCATAGTGTGATATTCCTTTTGACTATAGATTATGGAAGAACAATTGCATTAATTTGTAACGCTAAGGTAGTAAAATATGTTACGTTCACACTAGTTATAAACTTTTTGGTGAAATGATTGAAAAATAACTTTTTAGTGTTTGTTGGCATGGTTATTGGCTATTTTTAACCTGAAGCTTTACAAATAATATCTTAATTGACCCATTATCAGTAAGTGGATAATTTAATGACTATTTTGACCCAACTTATAAAAGAAGTTCGAAGAAGGTGGAGAGTATCACCAATATATGGCTCTTGATATGCTTTTAAGATAATGTATAGGTTGAGAATACTAGTAATGAATTGAATCATATACTAAAAAGGAGGAGTGAACTGGGCCTAATTTTAAGGTCTTGCAATGAGGATGTTGTATGTTAAGGGCAAAGGAGAGTTTGGGTAAAGGTGGGGTGAGGTTTGGATGAGGAAGGTGGGGGGTAGTTGGGGGTGTTATATCTCATGTAATTATAGCTCATATGGATTGTAGGAAAAGAGTTGCATTGGTTTATAAAGTTAAGATGGTGAATGCCATGTCAATATTGGCTAGAAATTTTAGGCTAAATGGTTGAAAAAGGGCTTTTCTAATTTGGGTAAAGTGGTTGAATAATGTCCATTTAGTGTTTGTTAATATGGCTATTAGCTATTTTTAACCTTACGCATTACTCATGGTATCATAGTTGACTTTCGACTAATAGCTGGATGATTTTGAGATTGTTTTAGCCTAGCTTAGAGAAGAAGCTCAAGGAGGGTAAGGAGTATCGCTAGAGTATAACTCTTGACATACTTCCAAGATGACATATAAGTTAAAACTGGTAATAATGAATTGAATCATATGCTGAAAAGGGAGATTAAATAGGCTTGGTTGAGAAGAGAGATTGTGATACCTCATGTAATTATAGTCTCATATAGATTGTGGGAGAAGAGTTGCATAGTTTATAAGATTGAGGTGGTGAATGCCATATTAATATTAGCTAGAAATTTTAGGCCAAATAATTGAAAAAAGGCCTTTCAATATTGTTGGCATGGCTATTGGCTACTTTAGCTTAGGACACTACACATAGGCTTATTTATAGGCCTAAAACCCTATAACTAATAAAAAAAATAGAATAAATTTGAAATAAAAGAAGATAGAATACCAAATTAACCACATATAATTTTTTAAAAACTATCAAGAAACTTTTGATAGTCTAATATCTATGAAAACATGTAAATTTGACTTTAGAAATGATGCAAAACAGCAAAGCGGTTTATGTAGACCAAAGTAGACTTAAATAAGGTTTTATTGACATATCATAAGACCCAAAACTCTTTTTATACAAAAAGTCACGAGCTTCCAAAATTGAGCTTAAAATCAAGTATGCACTTTTGGTAGGAGACCTCTTACAATTCTAACCCTTAGCTTTTATAACTACCTTATGACGGTTCCTTATTATTGGTCCCATTGATTGTTTCTACTTCTAACCTGTTTTGATTTTTTGTTATTCATCTAAATGTTTTATATTTTGTAAGTCTAATTCATCCATGTCATAAAATCTCATGGAGATATTGAATCTTATTGGAGAAAACTAACAAGTGATCATTATTTTGGTCCCATGAAGAAAATGTGATTCCTCATTTTGCAGTGATATAAATTCTACAAAATGGCTACTTCACTAATCAAATGCAGAAATAGGTTTGTGGATAATGAACGTTTATTCAATTTATTAAGACAATCAAATATGTTGTAAAGTCTAGCAACTGTAGATTAAAGGTTTCAATTTGGATAACCAACAAGTGACAACCATCGTCATGAACTAATTAAATTAGGAGTCCCTCAGATTTCGAAACCCGATGAAGGATACAAGTGTTTAATGACTATACTTTTAGATGCTTATGTTAAAAATGCCATTAACTGAAGATGCAATATCTTCATGCCGCATGCCTTCAGTTACAAACTCTAAACCATGAAACCTTTCAGGTTCAAACCCTTCTTTAACAAACACGTTTATATTCTCAAATTATAACGTTGCAAATGCACAATGTTGTTTATAGTTTTCGATGCATCTTCTAATCATAGAATAGATCAGAAAAGGTTTTTGACTTGACACACAAAAGTATTTTGTATACTAAACATATAAAAATTTGAAAAATATCATATCTAATCAAGCTTATAATGGCCAAATCTATTACTTTACTAATAATTGTCCTCTTTGACCAATAATTGGTTGCAATGTCATTTTTTAAAGATGATTTGATAGTATATAAGACAAAAAAAAGTTTAATTGAGTATAAAATCTAATAACTTCAAACTTTATATGTGAAATTTAACAAGTAAAAATTTGGTTAGGTATAATATTTAGAAATTTCAACCTTTTGATAAGAAATTAAAAACATATGTGAGTTTACACAGTGAAGTTGAAACTATCACTATTTATTTTAGACAAATTTCTAATTTGACTTAATTTCTGATATGATTCCCTTTTCTTTCTTTCTTTTTTTTTCCAAATAAAAATTTTCGTTCCTTACAGATTAATCACAGTCATAAAATATAAAAGAAAATTTGAAAGGTCACGCCGAAATTAAGATGAATATTTTAATTAGTATCAAACTTATATCATTATTGCCCCATGATTTTCTCTCCAAGTGCATCCTTTTTAGTTTTCAACTAAAATCGAAATCAATTTAAAAGTAGGCTAAAATTGATAAAAATATATCAAATTTTACATTATACCCAACATTAAAGGTTGCGGACTTGCAGTCAAATACGTATTTACATTGAATACGATACCAGGAAGCCTAAACTTCAAATCATACATACAAAATACATAAAAGGATCTTAGGAATACCAAGTGGGCCAACCACCGATGAATCTGGCCCGGCCCAGAAACATGGCGGGAATCTAGCTCAACGAAAGGCCTCGTTTTCCCAGAAAATTTAGATGGTTATATGCTGAAACAGGACACGGGCGAGATATGATTATAACGCTGTGTACTGAAGTACACGTAAAAAGTCCTACATCCGAACTTCATTTTAGAAGAGAGAGCGAATTCATTTGTGAATGAAAGGTTAGTGAAGTCACCATAGTTTAGCAGCATATCACAATTGTATTTTCTTTAAAGCTAGATCGTGGTATTTAACTCTATACATAGATAAGGTCGAGCTTCATGTCCATTATTTTCTGCTAGTATGATTTTTTTTTTTTTTTTTATATTATAGAATCATATTTGATATCTGAATTTTGGTTGGTTTTTCAAATAAACATTTAAACTTTTCAATTATCCATTTTAATACTCAATCTAACTTTCACGTGTCTGGGTTATTGCCTGAGTTAACTTTATTAGTTAGTGTTAGATGATATGTGCTTTTTGACTATTCATAGAATGACACATGTCTTATATATTTAGATTAAAAACTTGGAAGACAGGTTATTACCATAAACAATTAAAAATAATTTGCATCTGGATTCTGAAATATGAAAATAAAAAAGTTTTTAAAACATTTCTTGTTCATCCGACTAAGCTTTATTGCCCCCGTTTAATGCCCTCCCCGCTGGTGAACACCACTACCAACAAATACAAAATAAATCATTAGATCTATAACGTCTTGTTTACAACTCAACGTGATGAAACCTTGATGAATGAACACATTGCTAAGTACCTGAACATGATTGAGGTGCACACCATCAAGGAGTTCAAACCAAGCAAAACATAGAAGGATTCTAAGGTGCAGATTACAACAACAAAATCCAACAAAATTAACAAAAAGAAATGTTCTTTTTTAGCTGGTTTTAAAGTTTCCAGATTTTTGGGTTTTTTTTTTTTTTTTATTCTTTTCTGAGGATCTGATCTTTTCAACATCATTTCCTTTGAAGTTATGTACTTTCTTATCCTTTTACCCATTTTAAAATCATTGCGTTTAACCCTATGTACCAGTTCTGTAAATTTGATGAAGTTTGTTTATATATGGGTTTTCCATTTAGGAAAATTTTTTTAACTTAGTCATTTTGTGTGCTTTTAGAAGCCACGTTTATGTTTTTCTTTCGGTTTCCATCATTCTCAATCTTCTTTCAACCATTATATATTCAAATCTTTTCGGTTTTTAGTGCTCTTTTTACTTTGTTTCGAGATTTTTGGGGTTTTTTTTTTTTCTCTTGAGATTTAGCCTTTTCAACATCATTTTCATTCAAAATTGTGCTCTTTTTGGAGTTGTGTACCTCTATAGAGTATATTTAGAAAAATAGGATGAAAATGGGGCATTTAGACTAAATTTTACAAGACATGCGTGCCTTTATTGTGTGAATATTTTTTGTACTGAAGGCACGTGTGCCTTCAATGTAATTAAGAAGGCATAATCCTTGGGCACGCCTTTAGTGTAAGCCTTTTTTCAAACTTTAGGCTCTTGACCTTAGCTTAGTCTCGACTCCCCTTAGGAAAGTACTTTTAATCTAGTAGGCTAGTTGCCTGATCCATCCCTAAGTTTTGGACTTTTTTCTTAGGCACACCTTTAGTGTAATTAATAAGGCATGATTTAAGTATGTGCCTTCTTAGTTTCTGTTACGCTCCAAAGTCATAAAGTCGCAATAGTTCCGTCATGTAAACTATTCTATAATAGTAATTAGCCTCATAGTACCTATCATAGATATGATTTACACAAGACATCGACGACTCCTTATTTTAAAGTAAACAGTTCAATTAAGAATTTAATTAAATTTATAGTAAATATTAAAGCTTCAAGTCAACATATATATATGATTATATGTATATTACTGTAGAATTCTCAGGTGATTCTACATCATATTATGACAGTTAGGTGATTTGCATATCAAATATCAGTCTTAGTAAGACTCTAGATATACATTAACTATTAGGCAATTTAATCTCACACCCCTAGTATTCAAAAAGAACTAAACTCCAGATAGTTGTAAGGTGGCATATTAATTAGAGTAATTAGAGATCAAAACCTACAAAAGGATCTATATGAGTATGAGCAATTACAACTTAGTAAGTTGAATTGAAAACTCATGAATGTATATAAATACAAACAAAATTATCAAACAATTATTTTCATGCAATGTATCAAGTAAGTGTCATCACATAATGTACTCTGGTTCGTTACAAAATTATAGTAATTTCACCTGCTCTAATCTTAGTTGAGGAGTTTTCATATTATACAATAGTTCACAACCAATCCCATATTTGTGTAAGGAGACACTACTCCTCCTAAAACTATCCTTCGAACCAATGACCCCATCTTCACCGCGACCTCTTCTTCTGTCACTTAGTTCGGCTAAGGATAAGAAAAAGACCAATTTGCTATCTAGCGCTGTTTTTTCCAAAGGTATTAGTGTTTGGTTAGAGAATCCTAATGATCTCCTAAATGGTTGCAATACATGACAATTTAGGGTTTTAGGATCAATTATGATTAGGTTCAATTTAGGGTGTTCGGACAATTTCACATCTATCCAGTTATTACAATCATCAATCACAACACAAATTCTAACACAAAGTCAAATACGCAAACACATGCATAAAACTATTTACAATCACAATCATATACAATCTTAAGTCTCCAAGTACCCTAAAATAGTACTCCAAATACGGTGAAGTAATAAACCTAACTTACTTGGAATTCTTAGTCGCTCAATCACTTAATTGCAAGTTGACTCATCTTCGAGTATCCTATAATACAAATACGTCTTTTTAGTATTTATACTTTGATGATACATATTATAAGTTATAATTTAACTCACTTCTCCATATATACCTATTATTTACTAATGATTCACTTTACATTAGCTTGAGGTTCAGTTTCTGAATTAGATTTCAGTTTTGGTTCTAAATTGTTTTTAACTATGAAGAATCCTAAATACGCTCGAATTCTAATGTGAAATTAAATATATTAAACTCGAGTATTCTAATATCATACTGAGTCTTAATTTAGTATTCTAACATATTCGATACACTTTAATCCTAATTGGAGTACCGGATTTACTCCTGATATGAGAAAATTTTACATTTTTTATCCAATTACTTAAAATTAATTTTTGTATCAGATTTATTTTGTACTGATATTATTATTATATTATCCAATTTAACCTTTTTTTTCATATTTATTAAAATTCCAATTTCGCATATTCCTTTCCTACAATTACCACATAATTCCCATATTGATTATAATTAACACTCCAAAGACTAGGATTAGGTTTCCACATCAGAAATTAACATCCTTAAACATCTAACTACCTTCTAAATCAGTAATTAATCGTTTAATCACTTAATTAAGCCAAAATTATCCCTTTTTTTTATCATTTTAAGGCTAAAAATTTACTTAAAAATTTCGAAATTTAATTTTAAAGAAATGGCTTCATAGCATTATTCTAATCACTTAAGTATTCTATAGAAAAAAATTGAGCTCCAAACTATACTCCTAAGTCTATTTATTTCTAATTCTAATCAAGCTCGGTTTTGTTTAATTTCTTAAGAACTCTATATTTACAGATGTGATCAAACTTAATCATTATTTTTCCTTAAATCTACATACAATAAAACATCAAAATAATAAATTTCATAATTATCTAGGCATAATAAACAATTTTAAGGAATTTTGCAAAATTGGAAGAGATGTATGACTCACCTAGTCCGAAAGCTTTTTGGCCTTCAGCACTGGTTCAGGTGTATCAGTCGGCCCAGGCAGTGGGTTTGGAGTGGGGTGGTGGTTCGGTTCTAGGTGATGATGGTGTATGGGTTAGACCTTCTTGCTCTATCTATATAAATTTGGGATAAAATTTCTAAAACCTTAATTTTCCCTCTCAATTTTGGTTTTCTCAAATTTTTTCCTATTCCCAACTAACCAAATGAGCTCTGTAAATTTTCTTGCTATTTATAGGGCCTTGTAAGAATTATTATGTATTAATTAAGACAAGATAAGGCCTATATCTCTTCTATTTTACCTTTTTTGTTGCTTGTTTTTTTATTGGTTAATTTTAGTTTCTTAGTCCCCTTACTGCTACGACTTAATTTGGTTTATTCCCCCTTTCCTTGATTTTTTTCTAATTTTTCCTTTATTTTTTATAATTTTCTTTAATTATTTAGTAAATTTTTAGCTAATTTCGGACAATTTAGATAATTTCACGTATTTCTACTTACACGTAAATACATGTGGGGTACAAGTAAACACTCCTTAATATTATTTAAGTCATTCTATAATTTTTAGTATACATATAATTTATCTATAGCGATTTATTAGTTATTGAAATGCAGTTTACATACTTTTGATAAATAATATGTAATATACTTAGAATTTAAAAATTTTATATTCTTTTATTTTATTATTTATTTTCTTAAATTCAAGCTTACAGAATTACTTTTACTAATATTTCAAGCTTTAGTTTATAATTTAGGTTTGATCAAATCCTTTAACCGATCGTTCCAAACTTTGTATACTAAATTTGATGCTACGGTCACTTAGCTTATCTTTAAAGCTTATAGTTTCCACCCAACACTTTACTTATTTCTGGCAATTAATCAAATACTATTTGACCTATCTTGTATTCATTATTCCTGAAATAGTGTAATATTATATTAAATCAGTTCTATGAATTAGGAATGCTGATGCTTTTTTTTTTCATTTAATTTATTACTTGTAAAAAGTATTACTTTAATGTATTATCTAAAATGATTCACTAAATTACCAACTAAACTTGTGAAAAGCATATATAATATATATAAAGTATATATATAGTAAGGAAGGCGCAAGTTAGCCATATGTCTTCTATATTAAGGAAGGCAGATTCTTGAATTGCGCCTTCCTTACAAAAATACATTTGTATTGAAGGCGCGTGCACAAAAAAAACAAGCGCATACGCACATGTCTTCACTATACTATTCTAGTAAAATTTATTTTGGATGCTCTTTTTATACTATTTTTTGAAATTCACCTATAGAGGTACAAAACTCCTCTTTCTAATCGCTTTATCCTTTAAAGTCATTCCACTTAAAAATTGGTGAAGTGTGTCTAAATTGGATTTTTTTAGATCTAAGAAAATTTTTGCATCTTGTTCATCTTATACATTTATAGAGGCTAAATTTATCTTATTCTTTTGCTTTCCATTGTCCTTAATATGTTTTCAATCATTGCTTCTTCAAATCATCATTAATAAAAAAGTTTTTTAAATCTTTTGTCTTCATTTAAAAACTTGCTTCTTATCTTATTCAAATTGTCCTCAATATTTTTTTTTTTTCCAACTACTATTATCTTACTCTATTAAAAACTTTCTAAATGATTTTAAAATCGTCCTCAATTAAGCAATTTTTGGACAATGGCAATGGTACTTAAGTTAGATAGAGAGAGAGAGAGATAAAGAGGCATGCAAATTATTTTTAAATGTTTAGTTGTTTGAAGTTTTTCAAACAATAAATAATAATTACTTCAATGAAAAAAAGTTACTTGATAATGAGCTATCTTTCAAGGTTTTTATTTAAATACATGAGACATGTATCAGTCTATGAGTGGTTGAAAATAACAAGTCATCTAACAGTTGCTAACAGAGTTAGCTCAAGTAGTAATTGTGACATGTGAAAGTTAGATTAGGTACTAAAATTGGCAATTGGAAGGTTTAGGTACTTGATTGAAATATCAGCTATAGTTCAAATATTAAATACAATAGTATCCCTTTTTTTTTTAATTCAATGAAGCTCTAATAAAGCTACTAATTGGGTTGCGACTTGTACTTGTTAGGAGATTATGTCTGGTGGATTAGTATTAGGTTTTATAGATCAAAAAGAGTGTAATAGAAAAAAAAAGTATCACTATAAAACCTATCATAAAATTCATATGTAACATGTAATAAAATACATATTAATAAAAGATTATAAAATTACCTTCTTCTTTTTTTTATGAAAAGTGTCGTTTCCTCTTAGGAATGGAGTTCAATTGCGATTTGAATCCAGTTTGTTGTTTTCAAAATATATTCACTGCAAGTACTTCAAACATAGTCCCTTTAATGGTATCCACACATATGTTAATAAGAACAAATTCTAATCCTTTATATTACTAGATAACTTGGATTATAATTAGAAAAACTAGAAAATAAAACGTTATATCTTTTCTTTTGTCTTTTCGTTAGGTGTTTCTCTAAATAGAAAATCATAGAACTCTCTTTTTACCATCTTTTTTTTTAAACATTAACTAAAATTAATGAAAATTAATGAAAGAGACTTTTCATTCAATAAACTTTTCACTTACTACAACCTTTCAATTACATAACAATTAAACATAAAATTAATGATAGATAAATTTTTAATTGCTATGAACCCCACAATTGCAATTGATTATGAAATTAATAAATTTCATATCTCTTCAATAGCAATTGAACATGAAATTAATAAATTCCATCTACATATATACGAAAAAGTAATAATAAAATATATAATCTTTAAAAGGTATTTAACCACAAATATATTTTATGCTGTAAAATAAATTGCTTTTAATTTATTATTTCGGATCAATTTATTCTAACTTCAAAATAAACATTGATACTTGTCAAAAACTTTGTTTCCATTAATCATGTCATAATATGCGACCTTGTAAGTTTCTATACATGAAGATAATGTCTATTTAAACACAAACCAAGATAACCGTCTAGTAACAGTTATTGGTTATCAAACGTAATAGAAAAAGTGTAAACAAGAAACCACTATTAGTTGATTATTGTATAATTAAATTTCTTCATCAAATAATATCCCGATTAAACCATTACATGTCATATCATTAATATTTAATCTGTTTACTTAGTTTTCAAGATAAAATAAACTCAATAATACTTGATATGGCCATGAGCTTATAAGTCACTATTATCTTAACTAAGCAATCTTGGATATCAACTCTTTAATCTAAGAGGATGATAAATTTTATCTTGACTCATCATTCTCCTCTCTATATTTCTTATTGTACCTAATAACCATATTATATACAATATAAATAAAGACTGTGTTTAACGGTATTAAATCACAACATTTCATATATAGAATACATAAATATCTTAAGTCTATGGATTATTTATGCATGTTCATATAAAGAAGGGATCAATGAAATTAAACATATGGTATTCTCTATTAACGGGTCGTATCCAATATATTTACTTAACTTTGGACATCCACTTGTATAACTCAAATATCTTTCCCTTGGTCTAATAAGAATAAACTTAGTTATATAACATGTTGATCTGAATATCTATTTCTCTTTTAGATATTTATCTGACCAAAAACAAATTTTAAATAATACGATGTCATATAATCTTATTGATAATACATTTTTATTATAATTCCATAATCTTATTGTAAAATATATACTAGTAGAAAAATGTATAAATATAATAAATACAATAAATACTTACTTTTTATAAATAATATTCATAAATACATAAAAAGTGTCTTGACACATTATGTACAAATTACACCAATTAGGTCATTAAACCTCTATCTTCTCTTTTAAAATTTCTTTCTAGTGATAGTCTTGCATCTTGAGAGAGAGAGAGAGAGGAGGGGCACGATCATAGGTTGTGTGTGTGTTGGGGTAGGGTGGAGGTAGGGTTGTGGTGGCTTGTTTGATAAATTGGGTTCAATTCTTCTTTCTCAATCGAAGTTTTAATACGAAAGTAATCTGAAATATATATATCAATAATATCTATTTAACTTAGATACACCATTTCACCACCTTATAATTTAATTAGCAGAAATCACTTTTCCTTTAGGATGGTATAATTTATTGAATTTAAGTCATTTTGATGCATGCGCTTAAGGGTGTAAACAAGTCAAACTATTCTTAAAACACTCAAGTTCGGCTCGATACTTTTGAGAATAATCAAGTCGAGCTGGAGTTCGAGCTTGAGCTACTTGAGTAGTTAAAAGGGTCAAGGTCAAACCTTATAGTATTTGGCTCAATTAGTTTGCAAGCTTAATTGAATTCGAATCAAATATTAATACAGGTTGAATTTCAATATTAATATCATTATAATTAGAATACAAAATATTTTTTAAATGAATCGAGCTCAAATGGGTCTAATTAAATGCTACTTTGAGTTAAGTTTGAGCTTAAAATTCTAAACTCAACCGAGTTTAAACTCAAGCTTAGCACTGTATTGTTTTGATTCGAGTTGTTTATAGCCTTACATGCATAAACGTGCTCAAAAAACAATTAGTTTGTATTTTTGTGATGTTAGGATTAAAATTAAGAAAGTTTTCATTATTATGTATTAAAGGTTCTTGTGATTATTAAATAACAAAATCAAAAGATATTAATGAAATTGATTACTTGATTTAACTTATGGATAAAGGAATTAAATTGGTTTCACATGTGAATCATAACTTGATATTACACAAAATTAATGGAACTCTCCCATGGTGTTGAAAGAATTAATGTGGTAAACGTAGATTCTTAAAGGGTTCACCATAATCTAATCTAAAGATAAATTGATAAGAGTGCAATTTATGCATAAAGAGAAAATATATTACTCACTAGATTATTTATTATTCAGCAAGACTCAAAAAACACATTTTTTCATACTAAAATATGATAAAAGACCGAGCTACCCAATCTCTTATTTAACCGACTTATTTATAAGCTCATAATAAAACTTAAGACTCTAAAAATAAAATTGAAAACTCATAGAAAAACATTAAAAAAATTAAAATAATAGGAGTTAAAAATAACCATGGGACCTAAAAATCTAAACAAAATAAAGGTGAATAACATAAAATAATAAAAACAACCTTGGCTGGTTTCGTTTTAGACCAGTCAATCGCCTGATCAACCTCGCCTCAGCCTCGCTTTTGTTGGAGCCTGCCTAAATTTCCACACAACTAAATTTGCGTCCGTACCTAACCTGTTACATCTGATTTACTTCTTCCTTTACGCCTCGTGCCATGATCGTTTAACAGTCCCTTCTAAATCATATTCCATGGCACGAATATTATTGCGTGCATGGTGCTTTTTCTCTAAGTTGTTATTATGGAATAAATTGCTAGTGCTAACCGCTAAATAGCTATGCTCTTGTGCTTCTTTCATGTTCATATCACAAAGGGTGATCAAGCCATTAATTAATCATATCAAAAAATGAATATAATCCAAAGAAAAAGGAAAAGTGATTTCATTTATACATATGGTAATCTAATCTACACTAGGATATATTCACTATTGCCAATCTTAGGGTTTCCCATATTAGATTTATATGTCAAATATTCCTCTTTTTACTTGTCAATCAGTTTACCATATTAGTAACTTAGAAATCCAAATAGAAAATTAAACATTGATGTTAAAATTGAGAAACATTATGTAAGGATTAGAAAGTATACCATGGTGACGTTGCATTTTAAATTATAGTAAAGGTATGCGAGTTGCTTGAAACATGAGAAATGACGGTAAAGAAAAGAAATAATTTGTACAGCTTGAAAGTAAGACGAGAGACAACAAAAAAAAAATGGTAAATAGGATTAGAATTGGAATGTTAATAGGGTTTAAAGCTAAAAAATATCTCTTATTATTATTTTTTTTAATGAGAAGTGGTTCTATTTAGATTGAAGTAGTTCAATTTAAATTCAAGCGGTTCAACTTAGTTCAACCTTTTGAATTAAATTAGGAACTGCCTAGACTCTATCCGAGCCAAATCACAAATCGGATTGAAACGTAAGGTAACTGTATTTTGTAGTTTAGTTGTCTTTATTTCAGTTCTTGGTTTAGTTCGATTCGGTTTGATTTAATGAATAGTTGTAATTTTTTTATGTCGGACTAATTTTTTAAATGGTAGTTTAAACAAAAAAATGAATAAAACCATGCAATCTTTTAATGTTTGGAAAAAGTTTAGACATAGAACGCAATAAGAGGAAGGAAAAAAGGGTCATTTTGAAAGATAAACTAAGCTCGATTAAATTAGAGCCGATAATTCATATTGTTGTATCGTGTCTCATTTATGTGTTTAAATGGGTTCATATCTAAAAAACTTCAACCTATAATACGATTCATTTATTAATCATGTATAAAATCTAATCTTGTAACAAACATGTTTTGTGTTTAGATTGGACTTATTTATCGATTAAGAAGTTACAATTAAATTTATAAAATATTTATAAATATAAAGGAAAAAGAGCGATAATAATATTTAAATTTTACAAAAAAAAAATGACCTAAGATCTTCATATTTAATATAAAATCGCAATAAAAAGAAAAGTTTTAGTAAAACAAAATCTTACTAAATATAGAAAATTTAAGTTATATAACATCATCAAATTAAATGGAACCATAAGTTAAATGTATATTAGTGTTATTACCAGCATTGATTTTCAATTTATCATATTATTTGTCAAATTTTTAAGGGAGACAGACAAAGAATTTATACATAAGTTCATAACTTTTTTCCCATTTAAACTATGATAAAACAAATAGAATATGCAACATTGTTAAATTTGAGTTACATAATAATACTAAATTAAGTAGAGTCATGACTTAAATAGATATTAATATTACAAATATTAATTTTCAAATTTATCAAATTATTTATCAATTTTCAAGGAGATACTCAATAAATTTACACAATAATTCATACTTTTTGGCCCATTTAAATTACAATACAATAAGAAAAAAAAATATATAGTTAAAAGTAGAAAATCTCATATCTTTAATTAAGATCTTGACTTGAAAAGAAATGATTGTGTAACAGAATGCAAATATAGAAGAATATGTAATATGTCTCCATGTTCGAATTTGGAAACTTGACCTACTCTCGGACATAAATTTAAAAATTGTATAAATGGATTTAAATTGTTTGTGTTATGTATTGATTTTTTTCATACATTAATCCATTTAAATTGTGCAATATTGTACTTGATTCTATCGTTAGCCTAAATCATGAACACCTTACACATGAACCTATGAAAGTAGCACCAACCATCAAGGTCCACTTGCTGGCATATGAATTATTAGTTGGAAAAATCTCTTGAGAGTAAATAATGGGTTAGGCCATTTGCCTCAACCTAAGAGAAGGGATGAGGGAAGAAGATGAGTTGTAGAAGCAAAATAATGGAAAGGAAGAAATTGAATGTACCGCTTGAGCTTCCAATTACCATGATGAGCTAAAGATCCCACATTGAACAAGGCTAGTTCTATATTCAAAGAAGTGCTTATTCTTCATCCTTTACGTTTATTTTGACAAGTAACAATTTCATGCCTTACTTCTATTCTACTAATCTTAAAAGACACTTATCACGAACAAGACATGAAAGCTCCTACATTCTTGATTTTTTCTAAAAAGAGCCAATTTATATTCTTAAAGTCTACTAAATCTGGTGAACCTACATGGCTTGGTAGACTTAGTTAGCCTAGTTACCTTTCATTTTGTAATGATGTAACTTTGTATTGTTCAAACCTTTTGATTAAAAATATTTGGTTGTTTGTAGTGAAAAACTATCAATTTCATCATTGTTACAAAAGTTTACGATTGTAAACAAGTCAAGTCGAGACGATACAGTGTTAAGCTTTACTTAAGCTTGACTTGAAATTTTAAAACTTAGGCTTGAGTTTGTAATTGATCAAGCTTATAATTCTAAGTTTGAGTTTAGCTTGAAGTGGGACTTGGCAAACTTAAGCTTGACCCGATTAAGCTCTTTTTGACTTGATAATCTTAATATATATATATATATATATATATTTAAATAAAAAAATAAAAATGATATTTATGTTCGGCTCAAACTCGATTAATATTATAACTCAATTTGAGTTCATTTATGCTCATGAGTTTATTAAGTTGAATACCATAAAACTTAAGCTTAATTCAATAAGCTACTTCAATAGTTTGAATTCAAGCTAGACTCTATTATTGCTGAGTCGAGTTTGAGTAATTATCGAGCTAAATTCGAATAGGTTCTGAGTAAACTCATCTCATTTACACTCCTACAAATGTTTCAAGTTTTAATGACTTATTAACATATATTCACCATCCAGCTTATTAACATAAAGGCTTATACGAAATTACATAAATTAGAAGTTGTACAAATGAAACAATCATTACATTTATTCTATTACTAAAGTTTAGACTAGGGATGAGTAGGTATAAGGTAGGTCGAATGTGAAGCACTACTCGTATCTCACATTATAGGTACAATTCCCATATTTTGAAATCTAAATCTATCTTAAGACTTACTAGAATCGCCTTGAAATTTGTACTGTGTAAAACCTATCAAGTATAAGGTACTTTACAAAACTTACAATATATAAAAGAGAATTTGCATTGAGAATCCATATATGAAACTTAAAGGTTCATTCTATAATCTAAGATATTTATGAGAGGTTATTGTACATACCTTTTTTTTTTTTAGCAGTAAAATTGTTAGTAATGAAAAAAAAAAAAAGGAAAAAGAGCAAGGGAGGTTAGAAAGTAGTAAGGTTAGGATTAACAATTGGGAATAAATGGGATAAAAGAGGTAGAAAATAGAATTGTAAAATTGAGATAAGAGAAAGGTAGAAAATTTAAATGCTTTAGATTTAAGATTCTTATGAATGTTGATTTTTAGCTATAACTTATATGTTTATTTGTTTCTCTTTTTTTTTTAGAATTTAAGTATGGAAAGAGAAATACAAGATTATTATATATTCATTACTATTTAATAATTCTTATAAGGTGGGTACAAAATACTTTAAAACTTGTATTAGGGTAGGGTATAGTTATGGAGATGTACCCAATTAATGCTCTTTGAGAGAAAGTTCCTCAAAATTGTAAAAACCTATTGTGTGACTTTTAATACATACTTAGAACCTATTCGATTAAGCAAGCTATTATAAGGTACATGGTATAGTAGAGTTACTCGTTACCTATAAGCTTTACATTTAGGGTTAAGTTTAGGTCATTTCTTTTTAATATAAATATATTATATTGTTTTATCATTAATATATATTGTATTATTTAATAAATTTTATAGGGTAAGTTAATGAGTACACTAGAATTTGTATCTTGTACACATTAAAGTATGAGTTTTAGGGTAGGTGTAAGGTATGAAGATATTATATACATACCTATCCTATGGAAATATGTTCTAAACAATACAACTCTAAATCTACCCTATGATATTTCATAGCCATTTGGAGCTTACCTAGTCAAATATGTATGGTGGAGCACCATGTGCAATAGGATTAACTACTTATCCTTGTTTAAACAACTCATTTATGTATTTTTGATCATTTGTTTTTAGTTGATTTAGTTTATTGATATATTATGGAAGTCTTATATAAAATAGTATTAGACATTCAATACATGTGTAGTATCAGATATCCATGATTTTTTTATAAAATAAAAAATTATCCAAGTCTAAATTATGGACTAAGCTTGTAAAGATTTAATGATACTAATAAACTATATCGATTAATAAATAGTATACAAGTTCAAATAATAGTGCTTAGTTTTTAAAAATCTATAATTAATATTTTCATTTGTTGGAATCTTATTAGTACTTATATGTTGCTAATCAAGTTACGTGGTGTACTAATACTATGGAAACTTTTCTCCATTTGTAAAACATGAAACTAGTGTCTAGACTACAATTTATTAATCATGTCCATTAGATCTGGTGGATGGCCCAAAATGTTCATTACAAAGGGTATGTTTCAGACTAAAATAATGAATATAAATATACAATTGTAATATATTGATGATACTTTCTTTTTTGAAACACCATAGAAAATGAATAAACCAAGAGTGAAGAGATAAATTATCCTTAAAACCCCTTCCCCATAAATAGATTCCTTTAACCTTGACCTATCATAGAGCCTCAAGCACTCCCTCTTCCCAAACCCTAGTTAGCATCACCCCCATCCATAATATAATGTGTGGTGCTATTATCGCTCCTTTTTAGGTTATTGATAAGTTAAATCAACAAAGCCTAAATCTGATCACCTCCCTTTCCTTGTCTCTCAGTTTCTAAGGAATGATTCTAATGCAAATCTTTTGTCATTGTAAGGATTGGAGTGCGTATTAAGGAAAGAAGAATAAGAAAAATAATATGAATGGTAAGGAAAGATTCCCCCTATTGTTTTCAATTCCTATAGTGGATTTCTAACCACGAACATAAGGGAAAGAAGGTACAAAATGAAATGTAAGTTGTTAGATAGCTATGAGGTAATGTGAATTGTAAGATTCACCGTACCATCTTAAGCTGACTTCCTAATCCATTTTTCCTTTAGAATCATTGACACTAAGTTTGATAAGTTATAAATGACACTGTTAAAGTAGAAGCCCTTAAGAATTAATCAAGGTAGTAGATTAGAAAGTTGATAACATGTTGATTGATAAAATGATAAGCTTATGATTGACAAGTAGAATTGAATAACGAAACATGATAACGTCGTGTCGATTAGAAGTTAGGGGAAAGATTGAATTTTGGCACCAACAAGGGAAGCTAGATTGTCAACTTTGGATCAAGTAAGGCTAGTCGAAGCCTTAAGCCTAGTTGACCTAAGCAAGATTTAAAGCACCAAGGGACTTGTTGCTATGTTAGTCTAAGCCTTCCCCACCAACCACAACCTCCTTACCCAAATCAATTGGGTAACTTATAGTAACACCTCTAAACTCCTATTAAGTTGGTATTTTAAGTTGAAATTTACATGAAACCTTAAAGTAAACTTAGAAAGGACAATCTGTATTGATTTATTATCTAATTGACTTTATCTTATGCAGTAGGAATTGAATTAAAGTTAGAGAAAATTAAGCAAAATTCAAGTACATGAGTTACTACTTGTTCATTGGTTTTACTTATTGTTTTAGAATTTAAATGTAAATGTTTTATTTGATATGTTTGTCGATTGTTGTGATTAAAGATTGTTGAACGATAAATTTTGCGGTCTAGTAATTTTTGAACTCAATGTTATAATTGAGGTCTTGTAAATTTTAGATTCAATGCTAAATGAGTTCTTGAAATCTTCAAATTCAACATTATATGAGGTCTTGAATCTTCAAATTCAACATTATATGAGGTCTTGAATCTTCAAATTCAATGTTCTGTGATATGCTTATTAAATGTCATAGTTGTTGAATGATGACTTTAGAGTTATTGGAATCTTCAAATTCAATGTTATAATTGAGGTCTTAGAATCTCCAAATTTAATGTTATAATAGGTCTTAGAATCTCCAAATTCAGCGTTGTGTGCTCATAATTTTGTTGATCCAATTCGTAACTGGTTTGATTTAAGAATATTTTTATGAATTCCAATTATGTGAAGAGCTAAAAGTTTTGCATATAATTGATGTTCGTTAGTTGATATTTTTGTTACATTAGTATATATCTCTAAGCCTATATATTGTATGGAATTAATGTATATGTGTACATGAAATGTCTTCTTTCTAGGTTTCATAACACATCTATAGGGTTGTAAATAAGTTAAGTTGCTTGCGAGTCACTTAAGCTTAGCTCGAGCTCAATTCATAAATAAGCCGAATTTGATCTCAAAATAAAACTTATTTATACAAATGAATCAGGCTTGAGCTAATGTTTAAGCTCATAAACTAACTTGTGAATAGACTTATTTATATTGTTAACAAGCTAGCTAGTGAATATACTTGTAAGCTAATATATTATATTAAAAATCTTATTACATGAAAATAAGAATAATATAATTAAAAAGTTTTAAAAAATATATATATTTTGAATTAATTTTGAACTTTAGTACAAACTTTAGTTTGAGTTTGGGTGAGTTTATCTAAATGACCTTGAACTCAACCTCATTTAGGCAAACAAGCTTAGGTATTTAAATAAATCGAGCTTGAGTTTTAAATTTCTTAACGAGTTAGGTTTAGTGAAAATTTGGTTTGGTTAGAGGTTGAGCCTAAACCTTTAAAAGCTTTTAGTTGTCTATTTGGGACTTAAAATTTTAGGTACAAAGGAAGCTTAAGAGTACAGATTGAATCTTTCATGGAAGTAGCATTGCTATAGTCTGAGTGATGTTTATGAGAAGTAGTAAATTTAACTGAACATAGAACTCATGGTGTAGAAGTAAAATTCATGTTTTGAAGTTTTCTTTAAGTTTTAGTATGTTAGGTTTTGAATAATAAGTTACAATAAGGTCGATGGATCAATATAGACATAAAAGATTATAGAGATCGTGAAATTGGGGTTTATTACAAATCATTTATTTAGTTTCCAAACGTCACATGCTTTACTATGGTAAAAGAATGTGATGAATCATTTGTGCCTCAATGTTGGGGGCAATACAACTTTATCCTTTACCCTTCCAAAAGATATCCCTAATTTACCTTCTATTCCAATCAAGAAAATGAAGGTCTGCTTTAATGATTTCCTTAACAACCTGACGATAACCTAGAAAATATGATCCCCTCTTTGGCTAGTCATAATTTGGGAAAAGTTAAATCAGCAATTACCTATTCCAGATTCGGATCAAATTTATTATTTGGAAAGGAGCAACTCGAATTAATGGTTAAACAAAACACCTCTCGCAAAACACACACCATACTCCCTCAACACCACTTTCCCTAAAACGACTTGGGCATGCTTATGTCCCATCTTCTGACACATATCGGCTTGAACTTTACTTAGAAAATTCAAACACACAAACTTTTATAGAAATTGTCCCAAACAGAAGCTAAATGATTGCTAACTATACGGTAAATAATCGAAGCAAACAAGTTGGCTTTGGTTTCCTTACAAGACAGTGAAGTTATATATCATAGTAGCTGAATCATGTTTGTCGAAATGCTTGGATGTGTAATATGGGGGAGTAGAAGTTACTCTAAAAACCCTCTGCTTTGCTTTGTCGAAACGGTGGGAAAAGACCACTTTGAAACTGATAATACCCGGCTTTATTTAAGTTTGTCCAAGTTCTCTATGTTATAATGAATTTCCTCGCTGAAAATAGAACTATAATTCTCTAACCTCATTTTCTATCCTATGTTTGGATGAATCGTGAGTTCCTGAAATCATTTTGGAATTTTTGAGCCTAGGTCTTGAGGTTTGGAATTGCCATTGCATTTTTAAAGCATTTTTTAACCCCAGTTTTAAAGCTACAGGTGTAGGTCCTGATTAAAAGAGAAAAGAAATCCACTCTCCTCTTTTCCAAAATCGTGGGAAAAAATCGTATATTTCTATTTTATTATTTGTATGATTCCATTCTATATGCAGATATGCAAGTGTTCCACATAATATATATAGGGAGAGGTATCATGTTTGACATACAAAAAAATAGGTATTAATATTGATTATAACCTTATCTATAGTTGCAATATCTTATACATCGTTACGCATTTATAGATTCGGACATACTTATTGCATTTATAAATTAAGAAATAAATCCATTTTTTTTATAAATACAACTATAAACTCGTTTTATCACATTTAAAATATACATAAATAAAATAAGTTATTGTATTGCGATTCCCTAATTATTACTAAATACTTCAACCTGCATAGACTTAAAATAACTATGTATAAATTACTCCTATTTGTATAGTCTATCCTAACGACAGCAATTCTATCACTCCCGGTACTGGCAGAGGTAATTATCATGTTATTAACCGATCAAAACTTTAATACAACCTTTTTTGATCCCATGGGAGAGAGAGACCCCATATTATACCATCATCTCTTTTGGTTCTTCGATCATCCAGAAGTGTATATTCTCATTCTGTCTGGATTCAGTATCATAAGTCATATCGTTTTGACTTTTTCGGGAAAATCAGTCTTCGCATATCTAAGCATGGTTTATGCCATGATCAGTATCGGTGTTCTTGGATTTCTTGTTTGGGCTCATCATATGTTTACTATGGGCATTGCAGCTACCATGATCATAACTATCCCTACTGTAGCTACCATAAGAAAAGAAAAGGTTATCCCATCTTTTTACTCCAATCTAATTCAATTCAATCCAATTTATGTTAAACCAATTCAATATATCAAACGTAACGTGACGTCAAATACTTGTTTTCATTATTAGTGTATATGGAACAATCACAACACCATGTAACCTCTTTTGTCCGCCGTACAAGGAATACTTTTTGAATACTAAGATAAGGTTGAAATTATGACAAACATTCCAAAAGTGGAAGACTAACATATGTCAAACAAATTGCGCACTTCTAATCCAAATCAAGGAAAGCAAATACTAAAGTTAGCATGTAATCCATTTTGTATAGGTTCCTTACTTATACTCCACTCAATTAAATAGATTTTGAGTTGGTATTGAAATTAAAAGATAGCTTTAAAGAAGTAATATTTTAAAATCTACTACTACAAGATAAAATATGAGTATGATATTTTCATAGGCTACATGATAGAATGGTATTGTGATAAGTTACCAAATAGTGATTTAACGTATGAATTAATGGATATGGCCAGATTTTTGCCATCAGATCTTCTTCAAAATTTGTGGAACTTTTTTGTTGCCAAAAAAAAAATCTGTGGAATTTTTTCAAGTCATTAAATGGGGATCTATTCTAACAATTTTCCTATGAAATCTTTTGATTATCTTATTGTGATCTATTGTTTGATTTGCATATTAGTCAAAGTTATTTCATAAAAAGAATTTGAAATATTAGATTGAAACTGATAAATTTATACCATATATTTAATGGTACAAAAAATATATTTTACAAGTATTGAATAGGTATATTTTTGAAATTTTAAAAATAATCTTTATCAAGTCTTCAAATCATAGCATTAAACTTCACTGTAATTTATAATAGAAATAATTTTTTTTATATATTTTAATCACAAAATCCCTGGTCAGTATTACACGATCTAAGAGAATTATATTGTTCTAATTTTTTTTTTATATTATACTGTATAATTTCATTTCATTTTGTCCAATTCTATTATGGAAACACAACCTAAATTATTACTAACTTCAGTTTTGTTGTCTTTCTGTAAACTAGAGGGACCCGACTTTTATTAGGGGTCACAGAATCCGACAAAAACACGAGTACCCACCGCTAGTGACAAAAGCAGATGTAAAAAGAAAACAAAAACTGCCTGTTTCTTACGTTTACGTGGCTGTGAAGCACTGGGGATAGGATGCAGATGCAGCAAACAAGAGCATGTTATTAGGTTAACAATTTTCTGTGTCCCAGAAGGAAAAAAACACGAGGAAAAGTGAAAAGAAAGAGAGATTATATCGTATATCAGTCCATTCTTAGCTGTCTAGTGGAGAATCCGCGGCGTATATGGTGCTATAATGTGAACCAACATTTTCGTTAAAAAATAAAATAAAATCTTGCCAAATATTATTCTTTTTCTGCTCTATTAATTTGGAAATAATAATAACAACGTCATATGTATTCTATTTAGATATTGATGCTAATATCAGCGAATAATCCTATTATATAAGATATTTATCAAAATCCTACTCTATCAAAAAAGTTTCAAGTAGATAAAAAAAAATTACAAAGTAGATTTAATTTTTTAAAACTTACTCCTATAGAGTTAAGAGTATAGGTACGGCGTTAAGATACCTCATAACCATCCTAAAACTTATATTTTAAAATAAATAGGATGTAAATTTTATGGTACTCCGTACCAATGTATAATAAAACCCTAAAATTATATACTCTTGTTTATTGTCTTATTTCCCTTTCTTATTCTTATTTATTTTTTAGGTAAAATCTTGTTTTTGTATTTTGCATATAATAATTTTATGATTTAATAAAAATTTATTTTGATGATTTAAAAGTAAAAAATAAAAAAAAAATATTTTAGTTTAACCTAACTAAGGCTTTAACATTTTCAATTGTAGGGATTATTCTCTATTTTACTTATTAAAATTTTATATTGTTAAGATTAGAAGCATTACAAATATAAGAATATTTCAAATATTACTATACTATACCCTGTATTCCTCAGTCTTAGTCATCGTTTAAACATCGCATCTTGATAAAATGCTTTCTGGTTTATGTTGTGTCTTAACTTGCTAAATATCTGAATGCAAGGTGATTTTTGTTATTATTATTTTTTTAACCATGAACTTCGGGATGAGTTAGATTACATTGTATAAGATGTAATTCTTCGTCTCTTTAGCAGTCGATCTATATTTATAAATAATATGAATATATTGAAAATAAGATTAAGAAATAATCCGTGCCGCTCACACCTTTCCTCTTTAAAATCCTACCAAAAAGCTTAATCCTTTAAGTGCAACCGCAGACGCAGCGCATAAAATTGAGTTCTCAAAAATATGACCATGAGATCGAGGATCAGACTCATTCTTACTTTATACCCATAACAAAATTGCTCATCAACATTTTTATATATTGAGCCAATACGTTACCATAAAAAGAAAAAGAATTAACAAAAAAAGGTAAAAACCATCAATATTTTTTTCAAAATTCATTTTATAAAAAGGCATCATCAATTATTCCAAATAATCGAGTAATAATGACAAAAAAAGCTTATAGCATTGTCACAATAGTTAGAGTTAAATGTTATGAATATCAGTTTTTCAATAAAAAAAAATCAAGTTCGAATTCTTTTTTCTCAAATTGTAATATATAGTTAAAAAAAATTATAGCATTGCCAAAATAGTTAACTCTACTTTTCATTGGCATTATAAATAAGGTCTCTCTTAATTTTAAAATTGCAAAAATTCATTTATACTAATTAAGCTAATCTTTTTCACACTTACTCTCATGACATCTCTTCATCTACAAAGAATTCTCATGTGAAAACACATAAATAAAAGGCTAATCTTTAAATAAGAAAAAGAATGGATCTACAGGTCCCAAATGAATTGGCTTATTCGAAAAAAATCTTATTATTTGGAAAATTAAAAAATGATTTAATAGATAATATAATTTACATATTATATATAATACTAATAAAACACTAATATATAAGAAATATATATCATGAATAATAATTAATTTAAAAATTATTCTTTTATTTTGAATTATACTACCTAATAAATCTTTTTCTAATTCTGGTAGCATAATATCAAGTCTCATATTAATTTATTAGCTGAGTTGGCCTTTTCCCAGAAAGGTATCAACTTTACAAATATACAATAATAACATATATAAATGAACGTAGAAAAGGCCAAAATTCCCCCTGCAAGCGGAGATTCATTTCAACCTAAAGTCCCTGTTTTTGTGTTCAATTTCCCTCCACCTATAAATATCTATTCACATTCACAAGTCAGGCACTGTAGTCTCACTTCTCTCTCCAGAATCTAAACCTCTTTATCACTCTTCCAGGGGCACCAACACACTGTGTGTGGTGGTGTAGACATGAAGACGAATAATCACCTGCATGTCCTGTTTCTCCTTGAAACGGTGTTGCTGCTTATAGTAACATGTGGTGCAAGAACAGCAAGAGCCCATTACATCTCAGCTGTTGGTGACCCTGGAATGCAAAGAGATGGACTCAGAGTTGCCTTTGAAGGTTGGAATTTTTGCAATGAAGTTGGTCAGGAAGCTCCTAACATGGGTAGTCCTAGAGCAGCTGATTGCTTTGATCTTTCAGGTAATCCCAGGTTAAATCCTGGGTCGGCCACTAATTATAGTATATATTTGTCATTTCTGTTGCAAGAAACTAATAATAAAATTGAAAAACAAACTTCAAATCTATTTTATTCTTTTCTTCTCCTACTTACCAACACTTTTCCTTTTTTTTTTTTTTTTTTTAGTGTTAGTATAGTATTTGTTTATTCTTTGCTTTCCCAAGTAATCATTGTTTGTTTTTATATTTTCTTATGCCATTCATCATTAATAATGCTTTTCACGTCTAATGTCATGGATTAGTCTGTTTAACATTAACGAAGTTTACTAAACCTGTGAAATTACAGTGACCAAACAAATCCAGTTCATAGTTTCCTTAAGATTTTTTGTTGTCAAATATTTTTGTAAATTAGTCTCTCTTTGTTTTGTTTTGGTTAATGTTTAGTGGATTTTTTTGACAAGGACAGGTTCTAGTTTAATCCACAAAGTGAACAGAAAAGTTAACAAACTTGGGGTTGGTGATGCATTTCCTGGTGTAAGCATACCAGCTTTAAACAATGTAGATTTGTATGCATCGGAGAAAGAACTGTATCTGGGTTCCTTATGTGAAGTTACCGACAAGCCGAGACCATGGCAATTCTGGATGGTCATGCTTAAAAATGGGAATTATGACACCCTCTCTGCTTTATGTCCCGAGAATGGCAACAGGGTACTTCCTTTTAATTCATCCAGGTTTCCTTGTTATGGCAGCGGGTGTATGAACCAGCCGATATTGTACCACCAAGAGACGGAATTCGTAGATGAAAGTCAGAAAATGAGAGGAAGTTTCAAGGGTACTTATGATTTGGATTCAGAAGTTGACAGTGGACTTGAAGGGATTTCTTATTATGAGGTGACTTGGGAGAAGGAAGTTGGTGCTGGGAGTTGGGTTTTTTATCACAAGCTCAAAACTTCAAAGAACTATCCTTGGCTTATGCTTTACCTGAGGGCTGATGCAACCAAGGGGTATTCTGGTGGGTACCATTATGACACCAGAGGGATGCTCAAAATTGTAAGTATCACATTCTCATGTCAAGTTTATCTTTGGAAACTGCACATATTAATGTTTTGCATTTTCGGTTTAAGAAACTGCTCCAATGGCATGTTAAATTCAATACCACATTGTGTTTTTTTTGTTTTAATAAATCCACAAGATTTCTGCATTTGAATATTTTTGACAATCTTTTTATTGCATGAAAGCAGATTGTACTTATCCATTACGTAGATGAAATTAGCTTCAAGATCATCTGATCTAAAAGCTTAATTTGTAATGGTGTTAGAGTAAGATGTCCTAAATTCGATCCTGTCATTCTCTGTTTTGGCCTTGATTAGTTGAAGTGGTATTTTGGCGAGTTTCACTCAGAAGTCTCAGCTTACAACTAGTGAGAGTGTTATTCAATAAACCATATCTAATATGTTAAAACTTTTAGATCTGTTGGTTGAGGAACAATTTTCAATGGATGGAAATAAACTTGAAAAAGGAAAAAAGATATATTGATAATAATGAGAATTAAAAAACCTGGGGGTTGTACTTGCCGATGGGTTAAAGGGTCTTATTCATTCATTCCATTTGTTATTAAGACAAATTAGATATCTGATTCACAGAATAGATAGGCCAGAAAGGAAATAGGTTTCATTTCATTTTCACCATTAATTTCATTCGATTAATAGATCATAAATATCCCATCAGCTTTTCTGCCAGAGTAGATACATCCGCATTGGTGAGGATTGGGGGTATTCAAAACCAGGTAGGCATTAAAGGCTTTTCTTCATATTTTTAGAGAATTTTCCAGCTGGGATTGGTTTCTGTCACTGAACACTACTATATCTGGAGACTAGGATTCAGATACAAGAAAATGTCAGGTCACAAGTAGTCAGACCTTATTTTACAATCTTTGATAGTAATGTTGATGGCTCTGTTCCAAATTTGTCTTGAAGTTTGCATGCACTTAAATGCTTTAGGATGTCATGTGAGATTTGTGGTCTGACAACTTTCCTCCCAGTTTTGGCCTTGATTAATGTATCACATAAATGACCATTTTTATTTCAAGTATGGCTCCCTTTTTAGATTTCTTCCCCAGTCCACTTTCTGAAAATTTGAATCTTAAAAGACACGATGGTGACAAAATTTCAAGGTTCCACCTAATTGAGGGTTTGCTTAAAATGTGGATATATATACTGAGGCACTTGAAGATGTAGAGGGACAATCTTAAAATCAACATATGAACTTTAGATATCTTTCAATTTTACATCTAAAGTTTAAAGTTGTTAAAAGTCAACTTAATTAAACTTTTGTTTGTCGAGTTTATCACCATCACCCTTCATCTTTTAGACTTAACACTTTTTGACCAATGAGCATTCACCACGTTATTTTTCTAGATGATAGATGTAGTAAATTTCTCAAGTAAAAAAATGATTGGCTATGAAGGTTAACAACTTCCAATTGCAGGTAGTGGTTCCAACATATTATAAATGCAGTTTTAACAATCACTCCTTCAAACTCGTGCAAGGAAGAATTGCCTTTGTCGATATATGACATAAGGAAAAAGAATCTCTACGTTGTCACTCCATTATTAGTTACTTTTTTGACATAGTCAATAGCTTGGAGTTTCTTTAGCAAGTTTGGGTACTGATATGTAAAAAGCTCAATAAGCCATTTCAGTTGTTCACAACAAGTTACTAATTGCTGAGGAATCATCAACAATCAGTGCTCTTGTTTTTTTCAGCTTCCCAAGTCATCAAATTTCAAAGTCAAGTTGACTTTGGATATCAAACAAGGTGGAGGGCCAAAGAGCCAATTCTATCTTATGGACATTGGCAGCTGCTGGAAGAACAATGGTTTGCCCTGTGATGGAAATGTGACCACAGATGTTACCCGATACAGCGAAATGATCATCAATCCTGAGACTCCAGCTTGGTGCAGCCCCAAGGGATTAGGAAACTGCCCCCCTTATCACATTACACCAAATAACAAGAAGATTTACCGTAATGATACAGAGAATTTCCCCTATGAGGCTTATCACTACTATTGTGCTCCTGGTAATGCAAAGCACTTGGAGCAACCTGTCAGCACATGTGATCCTTATAGCAATCCTCAGGCACAGGAAATCGTCCAGTTGCTGCCTCACCCAATATGGGCCGTGTATGGCTACCCAACTAAGAAAGGAGAGGGATGGGTTGGTGATAAGAGAACTTGGGTGCTTGATGTTGGTGGATTAGCTAGTCGACTTTACTTCTATCAGGTTGGTGACTTTTTTCGCATCACTTGTTGCATTTTATGTCATATCCATTTTGAATTTGTCTCATCAATAGAGAAATTCCTTACAGGATCCAGGCACCAAGTGGGCCACAAGAATTTGGACATCACTTGATGTGGGTACTGAAATTTTCATTAGTGACAAAGAGGAAGTAGCAGAGTGGACTCTCAGTGACTTTGATGTTATGATCACTGAACAAACTAATGGTGATACTTCAATCTACTAATCCTCTTAGCTTTTCATTGCAATTGCCTCAGATTCTAATACCAGACCAACTATACTGCCATTGAGATTAGCTAGGAATTGCCTCAGAAGCACGCAAGTGCGGGCACATATTTGTTATACACAAATAATATATCTCTAATATATTATGAAATCGAAATGTTCTTGTTCATGCATTTCTTCTTCCGCCGTTTGACTACTTAAGCAATGACAATGATCGATTATATTATTTATGTTTTATGTGCTTTGACCTTTCCTTGATCCATTCAATTTGTTTGATTATTATTATAAGATACGATTAGTAAGATTTGAAGAAAGGGCAATTGTAATACCATCCCCGAACCATTGATGATGTGTTTTTACACGATAGAAGTTCTAAGTACATGATTTTACCTCTTCAAAGCTTTGAAGAAGTGAAAGGTGTTACGGTTTACCTGTCGACACTTTGGAAGGTAAAATCTCAACATTTGCAAATTTGTAGAAGTTAAGATAAGTAAAACCATGTTTTGAGAGTTCAAGGATACATATTCATGTCATTTATGGATGGTTTCTCATTAAAAAAAAAAAAAAAGTATAATTTGAATATAATAGTATATCCAATCCAAGATGAATATATAAACATATGGAATTTAATTTAGGGTATGCCTTCAATTCAAAAGAGAAGTCTGCTAAGCAACCAAGTATCATGATTCTTTGATTTAACATGCAAGATGTGACATTTTGTGTGACAATGAACCAAAATTGTCTTGAAAGAGTAAAGAAAATTAAAGCATACCAACCTGAAAAAATGATGAGCATTAACTATACGCTTTAAGACGACGTTTATGGACATTCACATCGCGTCCCTACCAAATGGTAGGTAATAAAAGGTTGTTCAAAATTCTGGGTTAAAAATGGTCCTACCATGTGAAGTAAGCACCTAACTTTTGGCTCATTTTTTCCTTCATTGTCAAAGCTAGGGCCATCACGAGATCCAGCAACCGATGGATAATGCGTCAACAAAGGTAGGATCTTTGTGTACTTTCTAATAATTATTGAATGGATGCCTTTCGTTAGGGCAGCTGCAACAGCAACTAGGCAAATAGACTTCTCCTTTCTCCTCCCTGCAAAGCTGCCATTACTGCATCAATGTCGTACCCAAGTTGTATGTTTCACATGGTCCTTTGGTCATGAAGGTCCGTGACTGCTGGTTGCCTCAGAGATTAATTTTATAGTCTGGCTTAGTGGATTCGTTGATAAAATGCAAATTTTGACTTGCACATACATGATACTGTGTGATTGATGGGATACGAATCAACACTATTTGAAATTAGAAAAACTTGGATCCGCAATTAGTAAAAAGAGATGTCAAAAAAATCAAAACAGAAGTCACACACGCTCCGGTGTAAATTGTTGAAAACAGGAGATACTGAAATCTAATGAGCTACGTAATTCAACAATTTCATCTACTTAATTTTGGTAATAGTCAAATACCGGTCCCATTGGGTAGATTTATGGAACTTATTACAGATATATGATTTGAAAACAATTTGAAAAAACACAGACTTCCACTAACGAAGAATGAAGGACCGAGAGGAAATGTGTGAGAATGAAAAATTATAATTCAATACTCACTAAAGTGAATATATACAAGTTTGTGTTGGTTAGTAATTGAAATGGCTCAAGCTCAACTGCTAAAACTATAAATAACTAATCAAACTAGCAAGCTAATGTAGCTAACTATCAATCTGACGTATTTTGCTTAGATAGCTTTGTTGATAAATATTTGTATTTCATATCGCTCCCCCACCCAAGATGGGGCAAGTTAACTGTGATTAAGAACAGATAAAATTGATTGCTAAATGGGTCTAAGCTTACCCAAAGCTCGAAAAGTAAGTGATGGAGAATTTGTGAAAAAACAAATGCGAATGACACAATAAGTAAAAAAAACACACGAACAGCTCCAATTGATATGACCTACTAATAGAACTTCCGAGAACTGCGGTATAACTTAATAAAATACATAAGATAGTCTGGTGAGATTACTTACCATCTAACCTTACTTAAAAGTTCGGATAAAAGTGAGATGAATGTAAACAGAGTAATGTTTACAAGAGACAAATATCCAGTATATTAATATTCAATCTGATATTTACAACTATAAGTACAAGGAATATTTATGCTCGAGAATTTATGGCAATATACTTAAAAAAAAAAAAGACAAAAGGGGTATTATACTAAAAAAGTAACGTACAAGAATACAGAAGGGTAAAAATAAATGTTCAAGAAAAGTAATGATTAGTATGGAAAATTCTACACGTGGTTTTGTACACGTAGTGGCGATACATTGGCAAGACTATTGGAGGATACAGGCAAAAATGTGCAATCAAGTTGCTTGTCTGAATAGGGATAGCTAAGGATCAGTCCTCTCTGTTGACTTCTCAGCAAGGGAGATGCCAAATAAGTGGTTGACTCGGGCTTGAGTGAGCAGGAGATTCTAGCATTCGGCACACAATTTTTGAGAGATAGGAAGTCATGCGGCTCAACATGCAGAGTTGCTCAACAAAGAGATACTCAGCTTCGGCAGGAGTCGACTGTCACGCCCCGAACAAGAATAGTCATAATAGTCCCGCCGTGTAAACTAATGTGAGATAGAAGCTGACCTATTCTGTAACAACTCGGCCAGAACTCCTTCCACCCGCACGGTTTTGTCCCTTGGTGTAGCTGCTTCCCAGGAGGTCGCCCATCCTGGGATTGCTCCAGCATGAGCACGCTTAACTTCGGAGTTTCGACGTACTCCGAGCCGCTACACCAAAAGGCGCCTTGATGATTAGAGTTCTTCTCTCCAAGCATGTAAGGGGTATTACAATCCATCCCCCTTACAGAAATGCCCCTTACAGAACTAATACCCTCGTCAATTTCGTTACACAGGTCCAAGATAACCACCAGGCAGGGCCATGCCCTTTTAGCTAGTGGAATGCTCTAATACCATTCTGTAACGACCCGGTTGGAACTCCTTCGCAACTTAGAACTGTCACGCCCCGAACAAGAAGAGTCATAACAGTCCTCCCGTGTAAACTAATCTGAGATAGAAGCTGACCTCACAGCTGCTATCGTAGACGTAGTTTACACAAGGCGCACAACTCAACCAACTTGAAACGTCTGTTCTGACACCTGTTATTAACCAAACATGTGGTAGAGCTTTTACAAGTTACTTATTCTATACAACCTACTGTTTATGTCACGCCCCGAACAAGAAGAGTCATAACAGTCTCACCGTGTAAACTAATCTGAGATAGAAGCTGACCTCATAGCTGCTATCGTAGACACAGTTTACACAAGGCGCACAACTTAACCAGCTTGAAACGTCTGTTCTGACACTTGTTATTAATCAAACATATGGTAGAGCTTTTACAAGTTACTTATTCTATATAACCTACTGTTTAGTATCATAATAGTATTTAAACAAACATTTCGTGTCTAAAGGTAAAGTTTACAATCAGAGTTTGTTAAAAATGATGGGTTTTACGGTTTATATACAATAAGTTAAAAAACTAGTGGGCTCCTAGAGAATTTCCATTTAGTTTTCCTTAAAACTTAAAGACAAAAACAAAAGCTCAGGTTCAGTTAAATTCCTCGATCCTCACTTTCCCACACAGCAGTACACTAACCTGAGAACGGTGGTACCTAAACATCTTGCCTTCACTCAACACCTACAAAAGAGTCTATAGGGATGTGAGCACAACTAGCTCAATAAGTGGGGCGGAGTTAGAAGAGTACTATACAATCACAAATAAGGTTAATAATCATGATGAAATGTAATGCAATCACTCAAATGAAACATTGCACAGTGTTAACCGGTCCACTGTAAGGTTAGAGAAATTTCATCTGCTCCAACCCGGATTGAGGAGTTTCATCGTGACACAAGTTAGACTAAACCCGGGCTTGTGCAATGGAGAACACCCTCCTACCATGACCGCCTTCGAACCACGGCCCCCAACCTTGCCGCGACCCCCTCACCTGTCACTTAGTTCGACTAAGGATGAGGAAATAACCATTTCAGCTATCCTCATAGAAGGAAGTCGGTATTTGGCCTAACACTCTTAATCGTTTTCCCCTAACGAGTAATTATGCATGTCCAATTACTTTTCAGTCGAATAACCGTTAGTGTTAATCAAGGGTGACCAACAAGTTCACACAATATGAAATCCATGCAAATATGCAAAACAGCACACCAATAAGTTGAACTCTTGTCACAACTGAGTATCATTCACACACATAGCATGCGCATAATCATCTAACTACAAACACAACCAGAAGTACTCTTGGGTCTCCGGATACTTTAAATAGCACCCAAACAGCGATGAAGCCACAGCTACAACCCCAACTTACTTATTTAGACGTTCGCTATTGCTGACTTGAATTATCAACCGTCTTTGTATTGGAAGGTCCTAATTACACAAAAGGCTCAAATTCAGTTTTCGTAATAATTACGAAAACATTAGGGTTTTATCTAAAATGGTTATATTTATATATATATATATATATATTATTTCCATAATATACCGTTATGTTATCACTATATATCGAATTAAATTATTAATTATTGATACTGTACATCATATATACTATTACGTATTATATATCGTTTCAATCGCATCAAAACGTACTTTTTATTTATTAATTCACGTTTTAATTCCGGTAAGGTTACCGAAATATGTATATTCTTGAATATGATATAGTCTTGAGCTAATTTACTTAAGGTTGTCCGATTTCAACAAAATTAGTGTCATTGGGTTCATATAGACCTAACGACACGTTTTACGAATCCTGTTTCTAGAGATGGCTTTTAACAGGTAGTTTGAGTTTTTAATACAATTATACATAATTGTATAAAAATGATCATATTATACGTAATTTACATTATGGAATTATATTTTATCTAATTTGTCCTTAAATTGTAATAATATGACTATTATTCAATTCTAATACACTTAAAGTGTATCTCGATCAGAAAACATTAATAAATAAAATAAAAATCTCCATTAATCCAATCTGATCACCAATCCTTTATATAGTTTTTATTTAATTATTTAATTCATTTTAACCTATTAATATTACAAATACACCCCGACTTGTAATTTAAGCTATTTTACTTAATAAATTCGTAATAAATAGTTCGGGTTACCAAATAATTCCCCGAAAATTTCTATAGGATTCTAAAAATATAGGAAATTCAGTTATCACTTGGTTTTAAGTTTCCGACCTATTGCCTATATTTTCATATTAACAATTTTACCCCCTAAATTATGATAAATTATGATAAATTATTCAATTATAATTCTTTTAACACCAAATTAATTTTAATCTGATTCAATACTATTACTATTTATTATAGATCAGTATATGTTCATTTCATCAATTAATTTCATAATTTTCCATTAAATTCATAATTTCAGCCTATTTTCGAGCTAATTTCAGGCCTAAAAATGCAATAAATATTAAAATTATTCAAATAAAAATTTGGGCTACGTAGCAATTACCTATATATCATACACATCTTACACAAAAATTTTCAGCTAAAAACAACATCATATAGTACACTTATTTCACAAATATAAATTCGGGTGAATTATAGATTTTTTAATAAAGTATATTAAATATTACGAATTTTTCAAAAATAAAAATGTCACATGAAAGCATGTCTAAAATAACCTAAGTATAATTTTTTTCATAATTTTCTGGGCGGATTTACTATTTTTTAGAAATTATTGAAAAACAGGGCAGAAATTTGACCTTAGTGTTCTTGGGTGCTCCGGTGGTTGGCGGCGGTTGGGTGGTTGTCGGACGGCCTGCGCGGTGGGTGGACCATGTGGGGTTGATTGGGTTTCACAGCAGAACCACTCTAGGTTAGGGTTCTATACTTTCACTAATTTTTTCGGTTTTTTTCCAAATTTGTTTTTTTTCCACGATTTTTTCTAATTTTTCTTTCTAAGTATTTCTAATTCCAAACTGCTAAAACTTTCATATCTGATGGTGTTGGCTTTTTATAGTGCCTCAAAGTTGGTTAGGGGATTTTTTTTTAATTATTTTATATTTTCTTTTCTAATTTCTTTTTTTTTTTCCTATGCATGAGGTGTCCTAAAGTTGTAAATCTACTTTTTGAATCAGCAACCCTTCCCTATTCTCCTGCCACGCATCATGTCCAGCAATCTCCAATGTATTTGATTAATTTTTCTTTTTCTTTTTTTAGATAATTACTTAAATATAGATATTATATGTTAAAATTAGTTGTTTAATTAATATACATGTTTATACCCTATGTAAATAACATGTGAAATATATAACTTTACTCATGTAATTAAGTTTCTAGCATATCTTTTATTTTTAGGATATATTCTAAAGTTAATTTCATGAATTCAACACAATAAATATATAATTACACAATTTAGGGTTAATTTACGGGTATAATTATTATTTATACCGGGTATACTAAAAAATTTACATGTATTTTTATATAATAAATTATACTACATTATCTCATTTTATAGCTCAATTAACTTATCTCTAAGTTCTCGTTGCAATTTAAGTTCAATTTTAGGAGTTCCGAACATTTTAGTACTTTATTAAATATTCCAATTTCTAAGGGCAAAATTGGGATTTCGGGTCGTTATTACTAAAATCTAACTTCACTGTAATATCTCGACTAACTTTTTCATTCTAGTCGCAAAGTTTGGGCTCAATTGGATAAGTTTCCCTGAAAACCCTAAATCTAAGCTCAGTTTCCTAAACTCAATTTTGGGAGCTTACATCGACTAAAACAAGAGGATTTGTTTTGCTAGTCCCTTTAATCCTTAGACTTGGCTATAGGTCAATGGTCCAGTAGCCTAATTCCCATCATTCCTTTCGAGTTAATTTGGATTTGGGATCAAATCTGCACAATCTTCGTGCAACTCTCCGCCTGGGTGATAGGTGTAAGCCCCAAAGTTCAGCCAAGTAACCGTAAAATTGAACTTAGAACCCAAGATTTAGGGTGATCGGCTAAAGGATCCGATCACACCCAAATTATAAACTATTGAGATAAATATTAGTAAAAATGACCCCGTAAACTTAAATTTAAGAAAATAAATAGTAAAATAGGAGACTATAAAATTTTCAAATTTTAAGCATAATAATTGCTAATTACTGAAAATGCAAAAAGTGTAATCTAATAACTAATAAATTACTAGAGATAGATTATATATATACTAAAAATTTTAGAATGACCAAAATAATATTTAGGAATGTTCACGTGTACCCCACATGTATTTACGTGTAGATAAAAATACGCGTAATTACCTAAATTGGCCGAAAACTAAGCAAATAATTAAAGAAAAATATAAAATAATTATGGAAAAATCAGAAAAAATCAGAAGAGGATAAGCTGATGCAAGATCAGGTCGTGGTCAGAAAAAGAAAAATTGACCAATAAAAATTGAACAACTTAAAAGCCAAAAATCAAGGAAATTGGATAAAATCTTGTCAAATTAATGCATAATAATTACAAAAAATCGTCTATAAATAGCAAGAAAAATTCAGAAGCTCATTTGGACAGATACAAATAAAAAAAAATTAGAGAGAGTTGAAAATTCGAGAGAAAATCCAGAAAATAAAAAAAAATAAGAAAAACTGTGCAGTTAAGGATTTTAAAAGGAACCCACACCAAACGAGGAGCTGGGAGTGGATGGCCACCACCACCTCACGGTTGTGGCAGCGCCCAGGCCGGCCGACAAGGCCACGGCGGCCCGCGGTGGCCGGAGCCACCTGAACCGGTGAATCCAAATTCCAGCCCGATTCTTGTATAATTTTGTAAAATTAGTTATTTTTCCCATAAAATTATGAAACTTGTTATTCTAAGGTTTTATTATATGTAGATTTAGGGAAAAATGTTGATTTAGTTTAATTATGTCTGGAAATATAGGGTCCTTAACAAATTTTTCAAAACCGAGCATGATTAAACCGGAAATTAAATAGGCTTAGGGATGTAGTTTGGGGCTTAAAATTTTTCTGTAGGATTCTCATATGAGGTAGAACAATGCTATGAAGCCATTTTTTTTAAATTAATTTTCGAAATTTTTAGATAATTTTTAGGCCCTAAAATGAGGCATAAAATGGGTAATTTAGGGCTAATTATGTAATTAAATGATTAATTTCTGATTTAGTGAATAATTACATGTTTTAGGATGTTAAAATCTGATGGAGTATGATACTTGTAGCAATTAGAGTGTTAGATGTAATTATTAGGTTAATTATGTAGTAAATAGGCAATATGGAAAAATAGTACATTTTAAGATAATTTTGTAAATTAGGGAAATTTGGAGCAAAATCTGATTTAGGATGGATTTAGACATTTTGAAATAATAATTGGTGTTTAGAGATGGTAATTAGGGTAATAGAAATATTAGAAATACATTATGTGCATAATATGCAATAATGCATAATGTGTAATTTTTGAAAATATAATAAATAGAAAATATTATAATAAAAATTGATATTTTGAGAATAATAAAAATGCACAATAAATCTGATAGGAAACTTGAATTTATGGAATTATATGAAAAATGTAAAAATTTATCACATTAGGAGTGAATTCGGTACACTAATATGGATTTAAGTGTACCGAGTAAAATAAACACTGACAAAGGGTAATGATGGTGTTTAGGTTATCGGGAAATAATGTGATTAATTTCACATTATGGGTTGAAACTAATTTCTAGGGTTGGAATATAAAACGCTACTTAAAAATCGAACTAAAAACCTGGTTTAGAAATCGATGCGAAAACCGAACCTGAACCTAACCCCAAACCTAGAATAATTGTAAAAGACTTAATACCTAGATAATTAGGCATATTAAACCTTAAACAAAACCTAACAATAAGCATTATAGGATAAAACGAACCTATAATAGTTATATGAAAAGCTGAAACCACGTTCGTGTTATAGGGATAACCGGCGATAGCCTGAGCAAATCGAACCTCGAGTGAGCGAGCGAGGAGTCGAGGTAAGTTGAGATTAATACGTTGCTGTATTTTCGGAGGCTTAAGATTGTGCTTGGTTGTGCTTGTTAGATAGTTGAATGTGTGCATGTGCTTGATTATGGGTGATGCGATGATTCTGTTTGTTGCTTTGGCACATGTTGTATGAATTGTATGTAATGATTGATCACCCTAAATTGGACTTAATCAAATATACAACCAGTAATCATAATCGAACATGCATGGCAACCCGTTAGGGGATTTAGGACTCTCCGGCCAAATACCGACCCCTTCGGAAGGGATAGCGCAGGATTGCAAAATGGTCCCTTCTTCATCCTCAGTCGAACTAAGTGACAGGAGAGGAGGTCGCGACGAGGGTGAAGGCAGTGGTTCGAAGGTAGTCGCGGGAGGAGCAAGGTCTCCATTACACAAGCCTGGGTTTGGTCGTGAGCTATTGCATTAACGGCAACTCCTCAACCCGGATTAGAGCGGGCGTAATTTCTCTAATCTCACGACGGGCCGGACAACGTCGTGCGATGGCATTTGCTTGCACATGCATTGCACCTAATAAGTGATTGAAAACCTTGTTGTGTGTATGGTATAGTTTTAAGTCATCTATCCTAACTTACTGAGCTATGGTTGCTCACATCCCTATAGACGTCGTGCAGGTGCTGGCTAAGAAGCGGCAACAACTACTCTAAAGCTAGCAACTGCTGGATCCTGGGGAGTGAGGAAAAACATTGAAGAATCAACACATGTTTTACTTTTCATTTCTAATTAATGTAATAAATGAATTATAGTGATTATATATAATTTTTCTCACTTTCTTAAATGATTTGTTTAAATTACAAATTGTCTACTTCAAAGCGGGTTAGTCGTGGACGCTTTGTATAGATCAGGTCTAAGATAGCGGTTGTAAGGCCAACTTCTATCTTAGGATGGTTTACACGGCGGGGGCTGTTACGACTCTGCCGCTTCGGGGCATGACAATAAGGACTAAGGTCGGCAAAGTTAAAGGTGTCAGATATCCCATAATCATTGAGCAGCTCCAACATATAGGCGTTATCATTGATATTCTAGAGGATCTTGAAGGGTCATTCAGTTCTTGTAGATAATTTGTTTCTCTTTTTGCTCAGAAATCGTTCTTTGCTGAGGTATAGTCATACTAAGTCTCCTTGTTGGAATTGTTTAGCCGTCCTACCTTTGATTTTCTCTCGCATTCTTTTAATAGCTTGATCAATGTGCCAAGTGACTTTATCATAGATGTGCTGAAGGGATTGTGCTCAAGCTCTTGCATCTAGGTCTTTTTGCTCAGATTCCAGCATAGGGGTATGATTGAAGGGTAATTCGAGATTAAAACCATAGACAACTTTAAAGGGGGTCTGCTTAGTAGTGTCATGTACTGGTCAGTTGTACAAGAATTCGACTACTAGCCAGCAAATGTCCCAATCAGGTAAGTTCTTACCCATTGTAGCTTAAAGCAGTGATCCTAAAGTGCAATTGACTACCTCTGTTTGGCCGTCAGTCTGGAAGGTGACAAGAAGCACTAAATAGTAGTTTAATCCCTGTTCGATGCCACAAGGTCCTTTAGAAATGACTCAAGAACTTCAGGTCTCTATCGGAGACTATACTCTTCGGTACGCCGTATAATCGTACAATCTCCTATACGAAAAGAGAAGCAATAGCCAAAGCGTCGTTAGTCTTGGAACAAGGCATGAAGTGTGCCATCTTGTTGAACTAATCCACGATAACCATTATAGAATCTTTGTCTCAAGTAGTTTACTGTAGTCCGAATGCAAAGTCCATGCTTAATTCAGTCCATAGCTTCGTTGGAACAAGCAATGGTATTACTTTCCCTTTTTTGGCTCGACACTTAGCCCTTTTGCACACAGTACAGTTTTTAATAACTCGGTGCACATCTTGCCTCATTCTTGACCAAAAGAATCGACCACTCAACAATTTATATGTCCTTTTCTCCCCAAAATGTTTAGACATCCTCTATTATAGGCTTCCCAGATCAGTAGTTCTCATAGTGAACAAGTCGACATGCATAATTTTCCTCCTCAAAACAAGTAGCCATCTTCCACATGGTACTTATCCACTGTTCTTCTATCGACACATTATACGAATACGGCTCTAAAGTGTGGATCCCTAAAGTATTGCTCTTTAATGCTTATAAACTCAAATAATCTGGTTTGTAGTTCACTCAAGAGTACATGTCTTCTCAAAAGAGCATTTGTAACTACATTGCTCTTTTCTTGTTTATATTTTATTATAAAATTGAATCTTTTAAGGAATTCAACCTATCTTACCTACCGCTTCGATAACTTGGTCTGACTTTGAAGGTACCTCAGCGAGTCATGGTAAGTATATATGATAAATTGTCTCGGTAGTAAATAGTGCTACCATACTTATAGTACTCTGATCAATGCCAAGAGTTCCTTATCATACACGGGGTAATTTAACTGCGGTCCTCTAAGCTTCTCATTGTGGAAGGCAATTGGTTGACCTTTTTATATTAGGACAGTGCCTATTCCAATGCCTGATGCATCACATTCTAACTTAAATATTTTCTTGAAGTTAGGTAAAACTAACACCAGGACGGAGGTCAATCTTCTTTTATCTCAACAAAGCTCCTCTCCTCTCCTCTCCTCTCCTCTCCTCTCTTTTTCCCCATCAAAAGTCGGTGTTTTTCTTCGTTAGCTTAGTAAGTGGTGTAACAAGGGTACTAAAATTCTTGATGAATTGTCTATAGAATAAAACCAGTCTATAGAAACTTCTCACGTTGGCGTAAGTAGTACGAGTCAGCCACTCAATGATTGCTCGGATCTTCTCGTCATCTACTTTTAAGCCTCCTCCACTTACTACGTAGCCCAAGAATACTACTTCCTCCTAGCAAAAGCAATACTTATTGAGATTGTCGAATAATCTCTTGGCACGAAGGATATCTAAAATCGCTTGGAGATATTCACAATGACTCGGCATGTCAGTACTGTAAACCAGGATGTCATCAAAGTACACCACAATACACTTCCTTATTAGATTTCTCAACACATGGTTCATTAGCCTCATAAAAATGCTCGAGGCATTCGACAAGCCAAAGGGCATGACCATCCATTCGTAAAGTCCAGTCGAGTCTTGAACATGGTTTTCTACTCATCTCTTAGCCTCATGCAAATTTGATGGTAGTCAGACTTAAGATCAATTTTATTGAAGATCTTGGCCCCACTCAATTTATCCAGCATATCTTCCAACCTCGAGATAGGATATCTGTACTTGATCGTAATCTTGTTCATGACTCGGCTATTTACGTACATTCGCTAGGTTCTATCCTTTTTCAGCACTAGAAGCACCGGTATAGCACAAAGGTTGAAACTTTCCCTAACATACTCTCTCTCCAGTAGCTCATTGACTTGACATTGAAGCTTAAAAGTCTCTTTGGGACTCATTCGATAGGCTGGCTTATTTGACAATGCAGCGCCGAGTATTAAGTCGATACAGTGTTTTATACCTCGAATCAGGGATAAACCCTTAAGTAACTATTTTGGGAACAGGTTTGCATATTCGTTCAGTAACTCTTTATTTTCTAAGGTAGTTCAACCCGCTCCTTCATCTCCAATAGGCACCTAACCAACATGAGGGTCGACGTATTAGCTTTAAGGGTCTTTTAGAGCTTGACTCTACTCATCACTAGACCCTTCTTTGATCTGTAAGCAAGTTTGACCTACAATTTATTAACTTTACTCGGCGGCATCAAGTTCAATGTAATCTTCCTATTATCCTTCTTGAACGTATACCTGTTCCGATATCTATCATGGATAACTTTTCTATCAAATAGCCATGGTCTACCTAACAACATGTGGAAAGCGCACGTAAGTAGTATGTGGTAGAGAACCTAGCGAGAGTAATTTCCGATAGTGATTGGTAATAGTACTTGCCAAGTGATATGCAGTGCTCCTTTCTTACTCAACCAACGCAACTTATACAACCTTGGATGTGCAATAGTTGATAACTTCAATTTTGTATTGAAGTCAACTAATGTCATATTGGTGTAGCTACCACTATCTACAATGAGGGCATACGCTTGATCATTCACTTCACAGGTAATATGAAACAAATTCTCTCTTTACTCCTCCTCACATGAGGGTTCTATGTTCATTGTGCATCAAACTGCCATGATCAATTGGTTCGAGTCCTCAACAAACACATCTTCTTCAATCAATTCTTTCTCGGTATCTTCATTCTCAACAGTGATCTCCTCTTCCTTAGGTTCCTCATTAGTAATTTATACCTCTAACTTCGAAACATCTCCCTTGATTACCATTGTCCTTCAGTTCGAACACTAAGTAGCTATATGTCCGAACCCTTAGCACTGGAAGCACTTGATCTAGCTCGTCTTCCTATCAAACCCTTACCCCTTCTCATAAGTTTGGGTCGGCACTTCACCGTCTGGTCAACCTTTTAGCTCGGTTTGAACATCTACCTTTTAGCTCAGTTCGATACTTGACTGAGTTCGGTGATTTCCCTATCTGAGTCAGCTAGTCAGCATTCTGGTCGGTACTCGGCTTCTTCTCTACCTCTCTACTCATTGGGCTATTTTAATGGCTTTATTCATTGCAGTGAATTGTTAGAGCTCCATAATGTCTTGAATATCACCTTTCAATCTCATGATGAACCTAAAGATTGTTTGCTCCGGGGGTTCCTCTACTTCACATCGGATCATGAGCATTTGGAATTCTTGAACATACTCATCTATTGTTCGAGCTCCTTGCCTCAGCTCCTGAAGCTAAGTAAAAGTATCTTACAGATATGTTTTCGTTACAAATCTATTTCTCAATATTCTTTTCATTTCAGGCCAAGTATTAATCACTCAGTAGCCTTTTCGCCTCCTCATAGCCTGCAAATTCTTCCATCACATGGCAGCATATCCAGAGAACTTAACAGTAGCAGTTCTCACTTCTCATAATCCTCGTACTGATGATAGTAAAAAACACACTCTACTTTCTCTTCTCATTCCAAATATTCATCAGCATTCCTAGATCCATTGAAGCTTAGAATTTGAAGCTTCACGTGGTCAAATGCTCTAGGAGCTCAAGTTCGCTCTTTTTCAAAATACTCTTCCTCGTCCTCTTCATCCAATTCCCTTAGGTCTATCTTTCGTCTTACTCATCCGCCTACTTCTCCACCTCGAACTTGTCAAGTTAGGTTCTAACGTCTAACAGGTTGAGCAACTTGTAGGATGTTTTGCATAGCCTCAATCGGTTAGCAAGCCAATGCATGAACAACTCGGGTCAAATCTACCAAGAGGTTAGCCATCTCATCAAGTCTTACGTTAGTGCTCCTAGGGGTTCCTGAGATTGTTGGCCATGGTAGACAACTCCACTGTTGTCATCTCCAACACAAACATTTACACTTAGATCCGTCATTTCTCTAAACTAGAAACTAAACCTCCAGCAAACACAGTAGCTAAGATGAACACAGTAACTTGCTCTGTTTCATATATGCAAAACAGAGTATAAATAGAACTTCAAAAACAAACTTCAACTTAAGCAAAACCTCCGCTCTAATACCAAGATGTTGTAAATCGTGACCAAGAATAGAGAAGGTTGACCGCTAAATGGGTCCAAGCTTGCCAAAAGCTCGAAAAGGAAGCGATGAGGAATGTGCAAAAAAAACAAATGTGAATGACATAGTAAGCAAAAACCTACAAACAGCTCTAACGGATATAACGCACCAATAAAACTTTCGAGGACTTACAGCATAACTTGATATCACATACGAGATGGTCCGGTGAGGTTACTCATCACCTTGCTGTCACACTTCGAAACGATAGAGTCATAACAATTACACAATGCAAATCATTCTAAGATAGAAGTTGATTATATAACTGCCTTCTTATACCTGATTTATACAATACATCCATGACTAACCTGCTTTAAAATAAACAATTCATAAATTAAATAAGTTATTTATGTAAGAAATTATGGAAACATATACATAAACTAAGATTTAAGTATTATAAATAATGTTGATAAGGTTCTATTGCCCTATACTTATTAAGTAATACATTATTTGAAAATAAAAGATTCTAAATAAGAGCTAAGACTTTAAAGATATATCTATGCTTCAAATGTATTTCCTCACTCTCTAAGATCCAGCAGTTGCTAACTTCTAAGTAATTGTAAGCCGCTTCCTAGCTAACACTTGCAACAAAGTCTATAAGGATGTGAATAACTACAGCTCAGTAAGTTAGAATGGAGACTTAAAACTATATAGCAAACACAAATAGGGTTATCAACCAAATTATTAGGTGCAATGTATTCTCAAACAAATGCCAACGTACGTCGTTGTCTGGCATATTATGAGATTAAAGAAATTGCATCCGCTCTAATTCGAGTTGAGGAGTTTCTCTTAATATAACAACTCACAACTAAACTTAGGCTTGTGTAATAGAGACACCGCTCCTCCCGCGACTACCTTCGAACCATTGACTTTACTCTTGCTGTGACCTCCTCACCTATCACTTAGTTCAACTATAGATAAAAAAGGGACCAATTATACCATCTAATGCTATCCCTTTCGAAGGGGTCAGTATTTAGTTAGAGAATCCTAATATTCCCTTAATAGGTTGCTATGCAAGTCTAGTTTAAATTTATGAGTCAAATATTTAGTTAAATTCAATTTAAAGTGTTCAACTATTTCAAACAAACCACACAAATACAAGCCAAAGTGGCAAATCAATAATCATATCAGTAGCTTAGAACAAGCAAATGTACATAACTAACTATCTAATAAGAACAATCCAATATAATTTCAAGCCTCCAAGTACTACAAATTAGTATCAGTACTCCGAAATGCAGTAACGTATTAATCCTAACCTACCTGGAATCCTTAAGTCACTCACTCAACTCATCGCAGATCAACTTGTCTCCGCATCTTTTATAATATAAATACTGTTTTAGTATTTATATTCTTATGTTATATATCAACTTTAGATTAAGATTTAACTAAGATTTCTGTTTATATATATATATATATATATATATATTATTATGTATTATTGATTCATTTTAAGTTAGCTTAGGATTCAAGTTCCGAATCTTAATTCAATTCCAATTTAGGTTTTAAATTAGTCCTACTTACAAATATTATGCATAAATCCTAAAAATGTGATCCAAACACTAATGTGAAATTAATCACATTAGGCTAAAATATCCTAATTATCACTTTTTGTCCTAAATCAGTACTATACTCTACCTAGTACACTTTAATCCTTATTAGTATACCAAATTTATTCTCGATGTGAGAAAATTTTAAATTTTTTATATAAATACATAAATTTAAGTTATCTACCAAATTTATTATATATTCCTATTATTAATATAATATCAATTTTTATTCTAATATTTCCTATTTATTATATTTTCAATTTTTCATATTATGTATTATTACCTATTATGTACATAATACACATATAATATTCCTATCATTCCAAATATCATCTCCCAATATCAATTAACAACTCAAAATATCTAAATTCATCCCAAATTAGATTTTGCACCTAATTATCTTAATTTGCAAAATTAACTTGAAATTTACTATTTTTCCTATTACTTATTTACTATATAATACCCTAATAATTACATCAAACCCTTTAAATGCTACAAAGAGCATACTCCATCAAATTTCAACATCCTAAAACATATAATTATGCACTAAATCAGTAATTATCTATTTAATTACCTAATTAACAAAAAATTACTCATTTTATGCATCATTTTAAGGCCTAAAAATTATCTAAAAATTTAGAAAATTAATTTTTGAAATAAAGCTTCATAGCACTATTCTATAACCCTTAAGTAGTCTACACAAAAATTTTGGGCTCAAAACTACACTACTAAGGTTATTTATTTCTAACTCAAACAAAGCTCGAACTTGCACAGTTTCTTAAAAACAGTATATTTTTAGATACAGATTGATCAAAATAAATTTTTTTTCCCAAATAACATACTAAAATATCCAAGAATAAAAAGTTTCATAATTTTTCAAATATTTTTTATATTTTTAACAATTTAAGCAAAATTGGGGAGAAATCAGAACTTACCGGAGTTGGTTGCTCCGACCACCAAGGCCTTATCGGCTAGCCTAGGTGCTGCCACCACTGTATGGTGGTGGTGGTTGTCTACTCCCAGGTGCTTGTCTAGTGTGGGTTCCCCTCTAAGGCCCCTATTTGCATACGAATTTTGTAATTTTTTGTAAAAATACCCTTGCTTCTTTTCTCTCCTCTCCATATTTTTTCAAGGTCTTAAAATGACTAAATGAGGAGTTAGAGTGAGTTTTTTGAATTTATAGGGTGCTTAGATATTTTTTGTATTAATTTTAAGGTAACATTAGCTTTATCTTTTTTCAAATTGCCTTTTTTATTGCGCTAATTTGATTGGCTAATTTTTTTTCTTTCTTTCCCTAGCAACTACGACCTTGATCTAGGTGATTCCTCATTTTTCTTAATTTTTCCTTAATTATTCATGCATTTTCTTTAATTATTTAACATTATTTTGGCCTATTTTGTGTATTTTAAGTAATTACGCATATTTCTACCTACATGTAAATTCATATATAGTACAAATAAATATTCTTAAATATTATTTATGCTATTTTATGATTTTTAGTGTATATATAATTTATTTTTATCGATTCGTTAGTTATCAGAATACATTTTACGTATTTTCGATAAAATAACGGGTAATATACTTAAATTTTGAAAATCTTATATTTTATCATTTTATTACTTTTTTTTTTAAATTTAAACTTACAGAATCACTTCTACTAAGAATCTTAGCTTCATCGTAAAATTTAGATTAGATCAAACAATTTATTCAATCATCCTAAATTCTAAGAACCAAATCCTAAGTAACTGGTTACGGGACTTACACTGGCCTTACTTAAGGGTTAGGATACAAGTGAGATGAATGTAAACAAAATAGTGTTTACAAAAGATAAATATCTAGTGTATTAATGTTCAATTTGATGTTTACAGCTATAAGTAAAATGGGTATTCATACTCAAAAATTAAGGGCAACATGCCTAAAAAGGAAAAGAAAAAAAGAGTATTATCCTAAATAAGTAATGTATAAGAATACAGAAAAGTAAAAATAAATATTTAAGAAAAATAATGATTAGTGTGGAAGATTTTATACGTAGTTCTGTACACATAGTGGTAATACATTGGCGAAACCGTTGAAGGATGCGGACAAAAGTGTATGGTTATATTACTTATTCGTGCAGGGATGGCTAAAGATCAATCCTCTCTCTCGGCTTCTCGAAAAGGGAGATGTTGAATAAGTGGTTGACTCGGGTTGAGTGAGTAAGAGATTCTAGCATTTGATACACAATCTTCGAAAGACGTGAAGTCATGCGGCTCAGCATACAGGGTTGCTTAGTAAAGAGATACTTGACTTCGGTAGAAATTGGTTAGAACGAGGGGATTCGCTTTGCCAGTCTCTCTTGCCCTCGGTCTCAATTGCAAGTCAATGGTCTAGTAGCCTGATTTTCATCATTACCTATAAACCCTGCAAATTTAATTATTTAATAGTAGAATTAAACCTTAGTATTTTAGACGACTTTATAAGCCGTTAAAGTTGAGTAACATAAAAATTTAATAAATTATAAATTTGAATATATTATAAGTAGTAAAAAAACTCTAGAAAATTGATCGAAACCTAAATTGCGTACAAAAACCCTAAATTCGATATGCGTACAAATACTCGAAATCGAACCCAAACTTAATCAAAACCCTAAAATTATAACTTTAAGTTTATAAAATGAATAAATATCACTAAATAGTGATATAATTGTAATTGATCATATTTATCGACTAAATTATGTAATCGTGTAAAACTTTTAACAAAAACATTAAAATAACTCCTAAAAATTATAATTGTAATGGGTACCAATTAAATTGATAATTTTTTATAAAATCTCAAAATTAATTTATAAATATTGTTTTTATTATTTTATGTTTGAAAAAATTTATATATAATTATTATTTTTTTCTTCTTTTTCTTTTCCTTTTCCTTCTTATTTTTTTCCCTCTACCACGTGAATTCCAGTTGCAATGTGCTGCAGCTTATGTGCTAAATTATGTTATCCAAGTGTCACCAAATTATGAAACGAAGAACAAATTAATTAAAGTAGATATCTTGTCTTAATTAATAATTTGATTTAAATGGATTTGCTTCTTGATTTCTATCTTTATTTGCTTCATTTCCTTACTTTGATTCATGTTTAGAAGTGGAAGAAAAAAAAAACCAAAAAAAGAAAAGAAAGCAAAACTAAAGCTTACACACACACACCTAAAGAAAATCAAAAACCGAAACAAAGAAAAAGAAGAAGGAAAACCAAGCAAAACTAAGAAGAAGAAGAGAAAAAACAAAAAGGATTTAGGTAGGTTAATTAATTATTTTGTACATATATGTATTCTATACTATGTATATACTAAGTATTTTATTGATTTATTTATTTACATGTACATATATATGTCGAGCCTGGTTTTTCACCTTTCTAGTTCTTTTTATAAAATTAGGTCTTCTCTAAACCGATTGATACTAAATCCTACCCGTTTAATATTAACCCTCGACTAGGGTTTAAAGAAGACTATTTTTTCCAACTTGAAAAGATTTGAAGTCGCTACCTAACCGGAATCAAGAAAAAGAGTTAAGTTATAACAAATTGGGTGGATTAGTTATAATTTAGTTATTGGTCTATCGATTAAAAAACCAAGTTATAAATACGATTTTTTAAAAACTAGAGATTTGGATCCGAGGGCTAATTTATTAAACCTTAAACGGGTACCACTTTTAACTTTCCGAATTTAACTTCGCTTTTCAAATATACCCTTTTTAATTTCTAAAAAACATCTAATTGTGATACATGCGACTAAATTGATTGATTTACATCAATATCTAAAAATGGAAAAAATAAAACTTTCCATATTTTAAGTCGCCCTGTACTTGCGTACGGGTGCCTACATACTCGCTATTTAGAATCAGACTTCCGTAGTTCATTTATAAAAAACTTTAGTAGGTGGTTTGATTTTAATTTTTGAAAAAGAGTCACATTTACGTCTTTACCCAATTCAATTTATTCAAGAAAATTCTTTTAAAAGGTTTTAATTGGTGTTTTATTTTTGGAAACTCTAAAATAGTCCTAATTTAGAAAAAGGTTTATTTATTTTCATTTATTTTCAAAAAGCTTAATTTTTCTAAGTATGAAAACGATTTTTGTTTACTAACCTATTTATTTATTTTTATTTTTATTATATTATCTTATTTATTTTATACTTATTCTATCTATTTCTATTAAAATAAATAAATAGACTACTTTCTTTCTTCTTCTTTTTTCTCTTTTTGTTTTTTTCTCTTTCTTTTTTCTTTTTCGTTCTTTTTTCTTTTTTTTTCTTTTTCTCATTATATTTCTTTTTTCATTATTAGTATTTTCTATTACATTTACACAAAACAAATAAACAAAATAAAACAACAAATAAAATAAAACAAAAAAAATTAAAAAAAAAAACTTCGGACGGATTCGGATGCATAAGTCGGACCTAGGCAGGTTGGACTGGTTGGGTCGGGTCAGCTCCACTAGATTCAGGTCGGGATTCAATAGCTTCATAGTAGCAACGACAGCAAGGCTTGATTCGGCTTGTTTTGTCCACTAAAATGAGCAGGTGACGGTCTTTTTATGAGTATTGGATTAGAGATGGGGGGGGAGGTAGGTTTAGTGCCTTGGTGTTTTAGAGCTGTTTGGGTGGTTTTCGAAAGTTGGCTGTGGGCGATAATGGTGGTTTGACCATGTGGGGGCTACTGGGTATGATTGGTTGGTTGGGATAGGTTTTTCAAAATGTAGGGAGTTTGATTGTAGGCTTAGTTTCGCTCAAGGGTAGTTGATGATGGTGGTTCGAGGAGAGAGAGAGGGGGCGGTTAGGGTTTGGTGGTGGTTGCTTGGTGGCGCGGTTGAGAGTTACGGCGAAGGTCGAGAGTAGTCGTGTCCGGGAGCTGATGGAGTGGGGGTCACAATCGTGGTGGTGGTCGAGCTCGAAGTTCGCTAGAGAGAGAAACCCGAGAAGAGAGAGATTGGTAGAGAGAGAAAGTAATCGGAGATGGATATAGGGAGTGTAGAAGTTGATTCCGTTAGGTGTGTGTCCTTGTGTGTACTCCTTAAAGCTCCTTTTATACTCATATTATTCCCAAAAAACAAGAAAAGCTCGGATCGGGTTAATGAAGAATGCCTAGGAAAATAGCTTTTTTTTTTCGATTTTTGGAGCTCAAATTGAATGCTCCTTTGACTGTATTTAGACATGTTTTTTTTGTATCGATTCACAATAGGCTATATCTATTTTGCAATTTCGCCATTGATTTAGTAAAATTGCGCCACGTCAGCCATGCCAACTAACCTCGACATGCCACATGTCAGGACACGTAGTGTAATTAAACCCCGACACATGGCAATCTCATGTGATTGAAAACCAAAAAATGAGAAAAAGGCCTTCCTATTTTTGCTAAGTTTCGAACTCAAGACCTTATGCTTAATGCTAATGCTATGTACATATGCTTAACTATCAGGCCATTAGCCTGTGCCTTGTCTATATGTGCTCAGCCTGAGCCATATTTAAATTTAAGCCCAAGTTTAATGGCCCAATTTCTAAACCTAAATTTAATTTAACAAAATGTTATTCTCTAAAATCTTTTATTTTTTATTTTTATTTTTATTTTTTTTGTGATTTTTTCAAAATTTCTTTTTTTCTTTGTATTTTCTAAATTTCTTATTTTTTGTGCTTTTTTCCTATTTTCCTATTTTCTTATATCTTTTTAGAAGTCCTATTTTTTTAGATTTCTTCATTTTTTGGGGGCTTTCTTTAATTTTCTATTTTTTTGAACATTTTCTAATTTAGAACCCTATAACTTAATTTGAAAAATAAAATGGGGTAAAAATTAAGTATCTACAATATATATGCATGAATAGATAAATATATATGCATTATGTATCTCCTTTATTTGTATATATACATATATATTTGGTATGTATCTTTATTTATGTAAATACATATGTATTTAGAAGTGGGTATATGTATACATATGTATATATATCTATTTCGTATTTTCTATATATATATATATGTGTGTGTGTATGTATATAATAATAAGTATACATATGTATATTTATACTTAGTATGTTTAATTTATAAAATTTATGTATATATATATATATATGTACTCATTAATTTTAATAAAGTATATACATGTATACGTATAATATATGTACATATACTTAATAATTTCCAAGTATATGAAGTTTTTATATATAATTATGTATATATATGTACAAATGTGAAGATGTATATATATATGTATATATTATTAAGAATATTTGTATTTTAGTATTTATATATATATACGTATATAGTACGATCTTATATGTACATAAGTATGTAAAGTTTAAATAAGTGCATAATATACTTGCATATAATGTATAAATAAGGATAGAATAATTTAATATATAACGTATCATATACTTATAAATGTACGTAATCAATAATAAAATATACGTAAAAATAGGAGTATAATTAAATAGTGTATACAATATATTATATTAATAATTTAACAAATAAAATAAGATAATATATATAATAAAATAGAAAATAATGGAAAATTTGGAAAAATGTGCAAGCTTGACGCGTGGCACTTTCATGTGTTGCCACGTCACCATTTGTTATACATTAATTAATTTTCGTAATTAATAATAATAATAATTAATTAATTAAGTAGAAAAATAATAAAGTAGAAAAAAATGGAATTAATAATTCTAAAATCTCAAAAATAGGTAAAAGTAAGTAATTATAGTAAAATAGGCTTAAAATAAAAAAATTTCCAAATTATACGATCTAAGTAATTATTAAATCATAAATGTACTAAGAAAAACTTAAATTAATATTTTATAATTTTTTAAGTTAAAACAATAAACTTTGTGATATTTTTATATCACAGTCAAAACTGCGAGTTACAACATCCAAAATGAATTTCGCTACGAGAAAGTACACTTGAAAACGATCGAAATAGACTATAAATTTATAAAGATCTGAGCTGAATCGCAAAAGTTATATGTGATTCGATAAAAAACTCGAATCGACAATTTTACTCAAATCAATAGCTGAGTTAAGTAAACCATACGACTTAGCATTCTAGTTTAGTTATTTCAATCCCAAACTTATTTTTTTTTTCATATTCCCTAAATATCAAGTGATCTCGATATGGATACTGTAGACACTCGATTTTTGCCCATAATAGTTATAATTTTTGTTTTTAGGGTAGTAATTTAGAAAATAATAAAAAAATTGAAAAATGATAAAAAAGACAAAAAAATAGAAAACTATTAGAAAAAAAGAAAAAAAAAACTAAAATAGAAAAAATTCGAAAAAATTAATTTGATGGAATCTTGACTAAATAGTTGTCGAAAAAAAAAAACAAATATGATACGATGACGTTAAATCTAATAAAATCAAGATTTGTAAGATTCGAATCTATTTTGGATCTTTATCAATTTAGATTCGATTCGATTCGATTCAAAAGATTTGTTTTCGAATTTTATAAATAAGGGTTGTATGGTGCGAGCCAAAAAGAACAATTACACATTTGTTAAAAAAAATATGCTCAAACCCACTCCTTAGACCAATTCTACAGTTGTGCCCATGATAGGACTGGAGATTCAATCTGTTCCCTTTCATCAGCTTTGCGTGCTTTACCTTACAAGTACATAATAGTGGTTTTTAATTATTGTCTATAGCTTATTTTATTTATTTATTTTTATCTCACTTAGTATATGCGCAGTTATTTTTAAAACTTGTACTACTTTTTTTAATTTTTATCATGTCTTTAATTGCTAGTAATCAGTTATAGCATTAGTATCTAATAAACATGTATTAAGTTAAATTTTTGTTTTTATAAAATCTCATATTTTACAAAATTTCGTCCTTTGCATATTGTATTAATTTAGAAAAATTGCATTAGGCATGTTAGGGTTTTCTAGATAAAAAAAATCATTTTGATGTTCATAAAATAAAAAAAAATCTTTTATTGACTTTTTTTTTACGGCGAGACATCTTTTCCATAATTTAGGCTTGTTTTCCATAATTTAGATGTCTTTTCCATAGTTTGAACATCTTTTTTATGATTTAGATATCTTTTCTATGGTTAGACATCTTTTCCATAATTTAGGCTTCTTTTCTATAGTTTATATATCTTTTCCATTATTTAGGTTTCTTTTCTATGATTTAGACATCTTTTCTATAATTTAGATATCTTTTTTATAGTATAGACATCTTTTCTATGGTTTATATATATTTTCTATGGTTTAAATATATTTTCTATGGTTAGGCATCTTTTCTATGATTAGGAATTTTTTTTCTTTTTTTTTTTTAATGTTTTAAGCATCTTTTCTATATAAAAGATTCATCATGTAGAATATTGCTTATTTCATAAAATTTTTAGAGTTTTTCTTGAAAATAAAAAAAAAATTGTCACTTAGTTGTTTTTAAATAAAAATCTTAACTTGGGACTTTTCAAAAATTAGGTTTTTAGTTTTTTTTTTTTTTTATAATTAGGAATAAAAATTAGGCTTCTAAGGATTTTTCTTAATAAAAATGAAATGGTTAATAAAAATGAAAATTCAACCAATTAATATTTTTATAAAAAGAACCAACGCATTAAAGTTTTCGGAAAGAACTACAATCGTCTGATCCCGGTTAGCGAATACGTAGGCACCTTCAGGGCGACAATAAAATATGTAGAAACTTAGGTTCTTTTTTCTTTTAATTTTTTATTTGTTTATTTCTTTAAAAAAAATATTATAATTAGAAAAATAATCTTAATTTCGGTAAGTAAATAGTGGTACCCGTTAGGGTTTAATAGGTTAGCTCTCGAACTCGGAACCCTTTGGTTCTTCATTCAAATTGAAATCAAAGACCGGTAGCCAAATCATAATCAATCCACCCAATTGATTACGGTTTCTTTTCTTTTTCCCGACTCCAGTCAGATGACGACTCCAAAAATTATTTTTAATAAAAAAACCGAAATTTCTCAATTTCTTTAGTCGAGGATTAATATTAAATGTGTTAAGGTTTATTATTAATCGAGAAATGAGAAATTAATTTTAAATAAAGGAAACCGAAAAATCAGGCTCGATAGATACTAACTTACCAAGTGGACTATTACGACTATTGATAGACTTAATGATTAAGTGAGTACTCTTGATGATTTTGTACTTGTTTTGTGCTTGAAGTTAGCGTACATAAATTAAATATTAATAACTTGATACATGGGGGTTCGGGTTATGCGTGTATCTGGTATTGATTAATTTCTGTGCAAAATACTATTAAATGTGATAATTGAAGATTTAGTTATATGAATGATTGTTGCTTAATTTGAATAATTTGTTGATGATGTTTGATCATCTTATAAATTGACTTAACTATATTCAACTTAACTAAAATCAAATGGATCATGCATAAGCACGAACATTGCATATAATGTTTTGGTTGTCATCTCACACGATTGGTAATGAAGAGCCTTGGAGGGATGGATTCTCATATGATTTGATTAATACAGTATAGGAGCACTAGTACAACAACATCCTACCCTTGATTCGCGGGTTTACTTGGCACCGGAGACGCTAATCGTGGGTAATTAGGGCGTTTAGAGACCACCGCTATAGGGTGTGAGCGTAAACTGCGGGGGCTATCTCACTACTAGACCTAGATATTTGTATTCTATTGACTATTGGAAATAGAAACCAATTTCGTGAAATAGGGAATTTCTATATATATTTATATATAATTAAAAACTCAGGTGCTAAAGCCCAGTTATAATTGGTGCTAATGTATCTTCAACCCTTACTTCAGATGGCGTGAAATCTAATGTAGTATACAGTACCGATCAATTGCATATATTGTTTATCATATTGCTTGTTCATATATTCTTATGTTTGATGATAAATTTTTGATTACTTGTTTGATAGTATAGTATGAGGGATATCTCACTAAGCTCTTGTAGCTTACTTCCCAATAGTTTTCTCTTGCAAATTGCTAGATAATTGAGCATAAGCTAAGAGCCGAGTGTTAAGTACCAACGTCGAAGTGCTTAAAAATTAGAATCCGAGAATAGACTATGTAAACGGTTTGAAATATTACATATAATTATTAATACTATAGTCAGATTTTGTGATTTTTGTAAGTTTGAGTTTTATAACTTTACTACCTAATCTTATCGTTTGGTAGGGGATACCGACTCTTTGCGGTTATGATGGACTGTGGTTTATCGGATATCTATAGTCACATATATGCTATAGTGAGTTAATTAAATTAAGAATCGAAACTTTAGTGATTAATTATTTAAGGTCTTGCAATCTTTGACTTGCAAGGTGATTTTTAAATCATGGGTGCACACGTGATATGAAAATTTTAGACAATCCTACTAGGTCCCCTTTAGAGTCATAACATTACCTAAAGCTTTGGTTCAAAGATCAGCAATCTGAAAATGGGAAGAAACATGATGAAGGGCAATAAAGCCATCATTGACTTTATCTAGAGTAAAATCCAAGTCAATTTCAATGTGCTTTGTCTTACTATGTTGATATGGATTAGTTACAATAAGTATAGCAAACTTATTATCACAATAAAGGGAGATTGGCCGTAGAACAAAAACTTGAAGATCACTTAAAATATAAGAAAGCTAACTTAATTCCTTAGTAGCAGTAGCTAAGCTACAATATTCAACTTTAGTCGATGAAGTAGATACTGTCTTCTACTTTTTGGTTTTCCAAGAAACAAGTGCAGAGCCCAAAAACATACAGTAACCAATAAGAGACCGTTGACTCATCAAATACGTACCCCAATCAGAATTCGCATAAGCAGCAACAATAAGAGAAGAGTGTGCATAATAAAAAAGTCCATGACTGATTATTGGTTTAAGATACGGTAACACATGAAACATGGCATCAAGATGAGGCTATCGAGGATTTGAAACAAATTGACTTAAAAAAATGAACCGCATAAGATAAATCTAGGCATATGAGTGTCAAGTAAAGAAGACGACCAACCACTCTTTGATAAAAGCTAAGATCTGCTATAAGTTCACCATCATCGAAATGTAACTTTAAACCTTAAGGTAAGGGAAATTTAGTTGGTTTCTAACCAGTAACACCAGCACCCAAAAGTATATCTAAAGCAAATTTATGCTAATTTAACCATGTTCTAGTAAGTCCTAAATCCTTGATAGTAAAAACATGATCCATTTCTTGTTTTAACATAAGAATTTGCAGTTTACAAGTGCTAGTAATAATAACATCATCAACGTATACTAATATGGCCAAAAACTTATCAAAATTGAAGTGAATAAATAGAAAGTAATCATTTCGAGATTGAGAGAAACCAGAAACTTTGTAAATTTAATGTTCCATTGACAAGAAGTTTGTTTAAGGCCGTATAAAGACCTAATTAAACGACGTACTTGACCTGGCTTTGCTTTGGTATAACTATTAGGAGGAATCATGTAGATTTCCTCGTCCAAATACTCGTATAAGAATGCATTGTTGATATCCAATTGGTGTAATGGCCAATTATTAATAGTAGTAAGAGCAATAACAATTCGAACAGAAGCAAGTTTGGCTACTAGCAAAAAAGAAAACTTGTAATCTTTACCTGGCACTTGTATGTAACCCTTTACAACAAGCCTAGCCTTATATCTATCAACAAAACCATCAAGCTTGTATTTGATTTTATAAATCCATTTAGACCTAATAGATTTTTTGCCAAGTGGCAAATCAACAACTTCCTAAGTATGATTTACTTTAAGTGCATTCAACTCATATTCCATTACTTTAACCCATTTATCATTAGACTTTGCATGAGAATAACATGTGGATTTTGGAGTAGTCAAAACATTTGAGATAAAAGCAGCATACTTAGAAGTATAATGAGCAAAGTCTTTAGGCTGAAATAATGGGTAAAGTGTATTAGAAGATGAGGTGACAACATTATGCACATTATGTATGTAGTCTTTCAACCAATGAGGAGTACTGCGAATTCGAGAGGATTTCCTAAGGAATGTAGAGACGTCAATGGTGGATGAGGGAGCAAATACTTAATTTAAAGAAACAAAAGTAGGTAATGAAGAGGAAGAAGGAAGATTATGATTAGAATAATGGACTATTGATAGGTTATAGTGTTTAAGAGCTGACAACTATAGAGAATTTGGTCAAAAAGGAAAGATGGACTCGTGAAAAAGTATATCTTTGCTCAATAGAACTCTGTCATTATCAATGTCATACACCTTGAACCCTTTTTGTCTAGAAGGATAACTAAGAAAGATGCATCTAAGGGCTTGAGGATCCATCTTGTTACGATTTGGTTGCATGTTCAAAGCATAGCAAAGACAACCTATTACTCGTAGGTTACTATATGACGGAGGCTTTCCAAGGAGAATTTCAAATGGTGTTTTCCATGATAATTTGGCCATGGGCATTTTGTTTATGAGGTAGGTAGTAGTTAAAATACATTCACCCCAGAATTGTTTTAGTAAATTAGCATGAATACGTAATGATCTAGTAGTATCAAGGAGATGGCAAAGCTTTCTTTCAACAATGCTTTTTTGTTGAAGTATATATGCCATGGATTTTTTGTGAACAATCCCAAGTTTCAAGAAAAGAGAGGTACATTGGTTTTGAACTATCTCAGTCCCATTGTCAGATCTGATAAATTTAGGTTGTGAATTGAAATGATTTTAAATGTAATGAAAGAATTGAGAAAGGACTAAAGGTACTTATGTCTTGTTTTGAAGAAGATATGTCCATGTACACCTTGATTTATCCTCAACAATAGTAAAGAAATATTTAGATCCATCAATATTAGGAACTCTATACTATTTCCAAAGATCAACACGAATGAGTTCAAAAAGAGCAAAGGATGTATTTTCACTTCACATGAATGGAATTTGATGATGTTTTTCCAAATGACATGTATCACAGAAAAATTCACCTTTTATGAGATGTTGACAATCAGACACATGTTTTAGCATGGAAATAGATGAATGACCAAGCCTTTCATGAAGCGGATGTAAATTTGTGGTATCGCAGTTCATATGTGTAGTATCAATAGAAGAAATATGAGGGCTAACATAGTTCTTATTACAATTGAAAATTCTATTTGGAAAGAAATCATTACATAAATCAAAAGTACTCTTCAATGGCTGAACTTTTGACACATAAAGTCCATGTTTCTTCTTTACAACGTCCACAACATCTTTAGACATATGGTCCTATATACAAAATGTTGTAGAATTAAAATTAACTTACAACTTATGATCATGTAAGATTTTAGAAAAGGACAATAGGTTATGTTTGAACTCGGGTATGAACAGGACATCGAATAAAATGAGATTAGGTTATACCTGGATATATCCTGCAATAGAAACTGTTCTATTAGTTCCATCAAGAGGCTAACAATAAAAGGTTTAGAAAGATGTTTCATTTATTGGAACAAGTGTAAGTGTGGTGTAATATGATCTGTTGCTCTAGAATCAACATATTATTCAAACATGCAAATTCGACACTAAATGAAAAGGCAGCAAGAATCATACCTAACTTGTTCATCGTATGATAGCTTTCACGATCAACAATTTGATTTTCCCTTTCATCATTTTCATCACTTCATTACAAACCATACTTAACATGTCTTATGTAATCACATTACTTCCTGAATCTTCTTTATTTTGATCAATAGATTCTAAAAGAGTGTTGAAATTTATCATCACTTCTCTAGCAAATGTCTAACTTCTATTAACTTGTCTACCCTTACACTAGTTCAGATATCCAATTATCTCAAAACACTTATAAATTGTATGTCCTTCTTTCTTGCAATTTTTGCAAAACAATTTTGATATATTTCGTGATTTTCTATTTTCTTTTAGAAATTTTTTTTACATGTTTCTATTTATATTAAAAGTTATACTCTCTTGATTTGTGAATATCAAATTTGAAATTGAAACTTCTTGTTTTTTTTGTACTGTTGAATCAAATAAAAAGCCTTGTTTACTGAAGGCAATGGATCCAAAGCCAAGATTTGGTTTCTAGAAGATTCAAATTCATTTGCTAATCCTATAAGAAACTGGATAAGTTTGTTTCTATACTCCAATTTCGCATATTTATCAAACACTTGGCATTCACAATTCCTAAATGCACTACCGGTATAAGCCAATTTATCGTTTAAATTCTACATCTCATATCTCAACACTTCTTTAGTTTATTATAATAGATGGCAACAAATGAATTACCTTGCTTAATGTTTGAAGCTTCTTGTTGGAATTAATAGATCAAGGGCCTATTCATCTGTCCAAGTCGTTCGATTATATCATCCTATAGATCTTTAGCTCATTGTGAATATACAAAACTCTCTGAAATTTCTTCAATCATAGAGTTAATTATCCAACATGCGACCATGTAATCGCATCTCAACCATCTTTGATATTCTACGGATTCTTCATGTGGTTTAGTAATCATCCCATTGATGAATCCTAACTTAAACTTAGCTCTAAGAGCCATTCTAATAGATTTACTCCATGATAAGAAGCTTGTTCCATTGAATATTACATTTCCATGACACATTCCCGGATGATCCAAAGATGAAAGGTAAAATAGATTAGAAATTGAAGCATCAATATTAGCAACCGCGTAAAATCCTACTGCAAGCGAACAAAATCAATATTTAATTAAGACCCTCTGCTTTGATACCATATGAAACCTATTACAACTATATGAATTGAAAGCAATTTGTAAAAGTATAAAGACTTTCATTGAATGAAGGTATTCAATACTCAGTAAAGTGAATATATACAAGTTTATGTTGGTTAGTAACTGAAACTGCTAGAGCTCAACTACTAAAACTATAACTAACTAATCAAACTAACAAGCTAACGTGGCTAACTATCAATTTGACTTGTCCGGCTTAGACGGCTTTACTAATAAATATTTGTATTTCACAAGATTAAATGAGATATTATTTTATCTTTTGGTATAAAATGATTATAAAACACATAAATTTGTTCTTAAGAAGAAGCCCAAGCACTAATGGTCAATTGGTATGAATACTAATTTCTTAATCGAATAGATTGGTTCAATTCACTTTTTTCCACAATAGTTGTAATACATACTAGTTATCAACAAAAATACTAAAAATAATATAACTTAATGCAACACAGGCTCGTAGAATTATGATCTTAAGATGGAGATTTTATTTAATCTATCAAATAAATAATTGAATAAACTAAAACCAAAAATATCATCTTGTAAATTTTCCAATTGGAAATTTTTGAGCTTGAACCTAGGTGAGCCCAATTGAAATGTTCCAAGTCCCTAAAGGCCTAATTTTCATACAACTGACAAAGACCCACAGGACCAACTTGAGCCATCTTCTCCATTTAAGAATGGTTGCTTTTTCAACATTATGTCCTATAATTTAATTATCAATGTTGTTGATATGATATGCTCCTACCACCATATCAAACTAAGAAATTGTAGTTCGAGTTTTGATTAAAGCTCTATTGTTCTTGCCCTCTAACCACATTAAAATGATGAGTGTAACACTAGGTGGTAGTAGATGAAAAGAATAAAGAAGAAGTGGCATAACTATCCTTAAGGGTACTTGTCCTTATCAACAAGTCTAATATCCAATCAACTAGTTACAGCATACAGCATTCATAATAGTACAATCTCCAACAACTAGCAAAAGAAAACAGTATTTAATTATACAAAATAATGAAATACGAGAGAGAATAAAGGGAAAAGATGAATATAAGTATTTTACTTTAGAGAGCCCCATTATAAGGTTTAAAATATGAGCAAATTGAAGAGCTACATTCACTAACAAATCAAGGTGGAACGAAACAGTAATTATAAAGCATTCATCTTCACAGTACAATGATGTTACTCTCAAATATCAACTCACTTAGTAAAGTTCACGTAGAATTATCGAGAGAATCTATCTCTTTTAGTGAACACTTTTAAGAGTCTATTACAAATTTAAGTAAGTAGACTCATTAAACTATTAAAGAATTCTTATGGGATTAGGTGGACTTTGAACTAAATCCTAAATATCCATTTATAATCCTAATTGGGAACAATTGAAAAGGAAATATTAATATTAAGTAACTCTAAAATAACGAACAGGACAAAATAGAAAACTATGTATTACACCAAACCGGTTAACCATCCACAAAAATTGATAGACTATAGGTTGATTATGGGTGCGTTCAGTCGATTATCGCTTTGACTTAGTCAACTACGAAATCGGCTGATCCCTGATTCGTAGCTTTTACTCAAAATTATATTAGAATGTGTATATTCCACTACATGATTCATTAAGGTCCAATATTCAAATCTTACTCTACAATCAAGAAATAAATTTTAACAATTGTTTTGATAATTTTCAAATTTCAAGGTAATTTGTTAAACCAAAACCAATATTTCTATACCTAGAATGATTCAATGGAATCAGGTTAATTTGCCTAAACATTGAGAAGTGGATAATCCTCATCTAAAACAACCTATATGTAATATTAAGCCTTCTAATATTATCTAACACCCTGAAGGTAAAATAACAATCCAATTTGCTAATATTAAAAAGATCAATTGAACAATATTTTCTTTATCATTTTGTCAACAATCCTGATTGTAGAATAGTTTTTCTAACATTTATTTCAATATTTAGAAATAAATTGAACGATATTTTCTTTATCATTTTGTATTTGTTTAAGGATCCCACTAAATTCAATATCAGATGCATCTGTCTCTACTATTTTGAATAAAGATGGATTTGCAATATGAAGATATGGAATTTCCTTAATTATTTTTTTAATTTGTTTAATAACATTAGTGTGACATTCAGACCATTATGGAGGATTCTTTCTTAACATTTGGTAAAGTGATTTACATAAGATATTATATAGTTTGGGCTTACTCTTTACTAAAGAAAGTTTTTATTTATATGATATAATTGTAGAAAAAATTAATATTTCCAATCATTTGCTTTTTAATATTTCATCTATATTTCCTCTCGAGTTTTTGATATAGCTTTCCCCTAAGTGCTTATGGTATCAGAGCCAGGTTGCTTATAACTTCTGAAAGAAAGCATTCCACCAAGCTTATTTATAATCGTAATAATTATAAGTAGCTTGATACTTCGGTTATGGCTCTATTAGTGACATTTGAAATTTAATGGGCATTGTTGGGTGGCTAGACCATTCAATAAGGTTGATGACCTTATGAATTCTAGCTGTAGAATAACTTATAATTCCATTAGATTCAAAGTGTTTAAATGAAACTGATCCAGTTTCGCTTAAAATCCTTTCATAAAAATCAATTGCTTTATAATAATCATAAGGAATAAAAGAAAAATTTTCAACGAAAATTTTCTTGGCATAATCATAAGGGTCCTTTTCAAAAATATCTTCTTTAATAGAAAAAATATATTTGAAAATTCCTTTGGTAAAAAACTTTGATTTTTGAGGGGCCAAAGGCTTCATAGAGAAAGATGCCACCTCAGTTAATTGGACATTGTTTTAAGTGGAATTGTTTTATCCGCTTGTTGAATTCCTAAAATTATCTGAGAAGTCATTACTGGTTATAGAGCAATTGCTAGTACTTTAAGGAATTCAGGAGTTATTTCAATATTGGCCATTTCGGATGGTCTTTCTTTGGGTTTTGTTTGAGGAATCATTTAAGATGGATCATTGGGAGCCATTGAAGATGATGATTCGTCTTTAAACATTAAAAGAATATTTTGTGATTTGGTGGCATTGAGCCATGATTTAATGTTGGTCAAGCCTTTTTTTTTTTTGGGTTCTTTCCCCTTTTCTTTGTCTTTCTTAGGAGATATGCAGAAATTCACGGGTAAGGATGTTAGAGAGAGAATTAGAAAATCCATCGACATGCTCAATTTCAAAATAAAAAATAGATAAAATTGCTTATTATCTAGCAAAGATCTGTTTTGAAGCAATATTTTGAACATCTTTTAATAAAACATTTTTTGCTGCTTTACAATCAATTCTTAAAAGAAATTTTTGGATTAACAAATCTTCTTGAAATATACCTTTTAATCTCTACAAATTAAAATATTAATTCATTGTTTTTTAGTGAGATAGTTATCCGACCAATCTTTTAACTGTTCAGTAAAACTGAAAATTAAAAGTAATGCTATACAATAATCTGTAACACTGGGAACTGTTTTGTTAGTATTAGAAAATGTTATCATTTGATTAAAAAATTAAGAATTTTCTGTTCTAAGGCTCTATCTATGTTCCATTCATAAGTGGATTTTGCAGAATATTTATTTTGAAAATTATCTTTCTTTTCCTCAAAAATAATATCTGAAGGTGTAACTCTTTGATAATAAAGTTTTTTAGGTTCTTTCCAATTAATTTTATTAACTTCATCATCAAATTCATTAATCTTTAAACCTTTTAAAGAAATATGGGACATTGAATCATTTTATGAAATATTAGAATCATTTTCAGTTTCATTAAGAAAGTTAATTTTTTTAGAAGGAATATCATTTCTGACAATACCTCTTAATTTTGATGTGTGGATTAGTATTTCCATTTTTAAAATATCAATTGGTTTTATTGAGGTTTCTTCTTTAACCATTTTATTTTTTAACATTTTCTATAACATAATTTAAACTTTATAAAAATCTTTGGAGTTTGTTTTTATCCTTAATTTCATTTAGGAAATTTAGATGCAAATTCAATTAACCTTTCATTAGGAATTATCGTGCCATTGTGTATATGAAACCTTAAGAATCTAGTCCTAATTTGGAACAAAGAAATCTTTGAGGGTGACACAGTTAAACTATTTTTTCTAGCAACATTGATAAAAGTCTTAATATGCTTGAAATATTAGTCTAAGTTAGATGAGAATATTAGGACATCATTAATGTAAACAATTATCAAATTTGAATGATCATTAAAAATTCTATTCATTATCCTCTGAAATTCAAAGGAGGCATTTTTTAATCCAAAAGGCATCATATTCCATTTAAACTGTCCAAAAAGAATAGTAAATGTAGTTTTGTACCTATCGGATTCTTTAATCTGAATTTGCCAAAATTCAGATTCCATATCAAACTGTGAAAATATTTTAGCATTATGGAGTTTGCTGAGTAAATCATTTTTATTAGGTATTAGATACTTAATCTATTGTAGAGCATTATTAAGAGGTTTGTAATTAATTACTAATTTTGGTGCACCTTTTTTAATTTCAACATTCTTATTGACATAAAAAACATAACAACTCCACAAGGACTTACTTTTGCGAATTAGTTTTTTATTGAGTAAATCATTAATCTCATTTTTACAATAATTAATGACTTCATTATTCATTTGAAAAGGTCTGGTCTTTATTGAAATATTATTTTCATTAGTAAAGTAAATTGATAATATGCGATTTACAATCTCAAAAAGCATTAGGTAAAGTAAAACATATTGAATTTTTAACTTCTAATTCCAAATTAGAAATTCTTTTCTTTAAATTTTCATTTAGAAGTTGATTTTCAATTTTCTTGAACTCAATAACATTTTTTAGAAATATTAAATGTTTTTCTTTACATTCAATCAAACAATTCAATTCTAAGTTTAAATTCTATTTTAATTCATTGAGAAATTTGGGACATCTTTTTTGTCTTAATTCAAGAAAATCCTTTTGAAGTTTTAATTCTTGTTCTTGGTAGTTTTAGATTGAATATAAAAAATTGGGATGTTTTTTTCTTCTGTGGCTATGACATAATCATTTTTCCTAGAAAATTTTCATTTTGTCATTTGATAAATTTGATCATAGGAAGCTTTACGAATCTTCGAATCATCTATTGCCTTATCAAAGTCTTTTATATGTATTTCATCCCTATTATATAACATAGATTCTTCCGATTGCTCGATAGAAGAAAAGCTAGAAAAGGACATAGTTCTTCTAAGTAGATTTATTATTTTCAAAAGGGAATAAATTTTTTTAATCTTATAAATCCAATTGATAAAAAATAAAAGAAAAAATCTTATAAGCAACTAAGATGTTATAAATGTAGGAGAATTAATCATACAGCAAACTTCTATAGGATTAATAATAAACTTAATGAATTAAATCTTGATAAACAAACTATAGAAAATATTTTCCAAATTTTTGTAGAAAATGAATCTTCAACATCTGAAGAAGATTGTGATGATGGAATTCAAATCAATGATATTAAATCAATATTAACATCTTCTGAAGATAAAAAGGAATTAAATGTTTTAATAAATGAGGAAAAGGAAATTCTTCTTAAATTAGATTAATTATCCAATGATAATGAAAAATTTGAATGTTTAAAAAATGTCAATAAAAGTACTCTTTCACTTACACATAATTTATCTTATAATCTCAAAGAAATTTTAAATAGAGGTAAAAAAATCATAGAGAAAACCCATCTTTGTAAATGTTCTTCATAATGAAATTAATATTCAAAAACAAGAAATAAAAGAATTAAAATTAATGCAATTATAACTTCAAAAGGATTTTCTAAAATTAAGACAAAAAATGATTATTCAAAATATTTTGATAATGAAACAGGTAATGAAGAAGGAACTTCCAACAATGATAATATTAAAAAAATTTGTGATTTCGTGACATTGAGTCATGATTAAACATTGGTTAAGCTTTTTTTCTTAGGAGACATATCTCTGCAAAAATTCACGAGTAAGAAAGTTAGAGAGAGAATTAGAACATTTATTGACATGCTCAATTTTAAAATAAAAAATAGATAAAATTGTTTGCCATCTGGCAAAAATCTATTTTGAAACAATATTTGAAATATCTTTTAATTAAACATTTTTAGCTGATTTACAATAAATTCTTAAAAGAAATTTTTGGTTTAATAAATCTCTTTGAAATTTGAAAATTTTCAAAACAATTGCTAAAATTTCTTTCTTAATTGTAGAATAGTTTTTCTGACATTCATTCTAATATTTAGAAATAAATTAAACAATATTTTCTTTATCATTTTGTCTTTGTTTAAGGATCCCACTAAATCTAATATCATATGCATCTATCTCTACTATTTTGAATAAAGATGGATTTGCAATATGGAGACATATAATTTCCTTAATTTTTTCTTTAATTTGTTTAATAACATTAGTGTAACATTCAAACCAATGTGGATGATTCTTTTTTAATCTTTAGTAAAGTGGTTTACACAAGATATGGAGATTATGAAAGAAATTTAGTCAGTAAAGTATATTGGCTGGAAACTCGACAGCTACGGACTACTGGTCTAAAATAGGTTTAAACGTACCTCGTGCTTTTAATAATACAACGCCACATACTAGAAGACTAAAGATATAAATTTTCTTAATAATCTCTTAATGATATTTTAATGATGTGTTTTTAATGTTCTAATCATCAATGTCTCAAATAGTCAAAGATAATGATGGAAATGATTTAATAGAATTTTATAAATATTTAGGAAATATTATAGATTTTTTATATTATATAGTTTGGGTTTACTCCTTACTAGGAGAAAACTTTTACTTATATGATATATATTTTAGAAGAAATTAATATTTCCACTCATTGGCTTCTTAATATTTCATCTATATTTCCTCTCGAGTTTTCAATTCAGTACTTATGGTATCAGAGCTATGGAGAGAGTATATGGTCTTATGAGTGATTAGCGATCTTTTAAGAATTTTAATTATATTTTCATCAGTTTTATATGAATATTAATTCATTGTTAAAATGAAATTGGAAATATTAATTTCTAAAACCTACATTTTTCAAAAATTTAGAATAATGGAGTTACCTAATCACATATTGTCATAATTTTATGTTTATTTAAACACTCATAAGACTATTTACTCTCTTCATAGCTCTTATGCTATAAGCACCCAAGAGGAAGCTATATCAAAAACTTGAGAGGAAATATAGATAAAATATTAAGAAGCAAATGATTGAAAATATTAATTTTTTCTAAAATATACATCATATATATAAAAACTTTCTCCTAGTAAGGAGTAAGCCCAAACTATATAATATAAAAACTCTATAACATTTCCTAAATATTCACAAAATTCTATTAATTCATTTCCATCATTATCTTTGACTATTTAAAACATTGATGATTCGAACATTAAAAACACATCATTAAAATATCATTAAGAGATTATTAAAAAAATTTATATCTTTAGTCTTCTAGTATGAGGCGTTGTATTATCAAAAGCACGAGGTACGTTTAAACCAGTAGTCCGTAGCTGTTGGGTTTCCAGCTAATATACTTTACTGACTAATCAATATAAATATTCTTATTATTAAAAATTATTAACAGAAAACCACTATAGGCGGTATAACTTGCTGATTATGAGGTTTAAGTATAGAATATTGAAAGCATAAAAGAAACATAACCACCACAGTCAGCATAGCCAAACTATGGAATTTATTGTTTGATAAGACAATAAATGACTATTATAGGATAGAGTTAGGAGATCCTTAGGTAATAGATTTTGAATGTAAATGTAATGTATTTCTAAATGTATTTTTTTTAATTCCATACTATAAAATACTAATAGGAATATGCTCCCACATGTATCACAATGTACATTGACATCACAACAACGTCAAATCCCATTTTTGACAAAATAATGTCCTCTCATAACTTTTTATTGTTTGCTACAGTAAATTGTTTGCTATAATACCCTGTCGGCCACATCCTTACTGTTCAATATAGAACCTTATCGACCTTTTCTCCTATAAATGAGAAGCCTTCCCTTATTCAGGAGGCATCCAAAATTTTTTCTACCTTCTTTCCTCTTCTTTTTCCAACACTCCCGTACTTCTCTAATCTTTTTTTATTTTCTCTTCTTCTCTTTTCTTCTACATTCTTCCATCTCTTCTATTCTCTTCTTTCTTCTCTTTCTTTGTAATGATCTAAGATTAAGAAGCATACATATACTTCTATTCTAAGGTGTAAGAACATACTTTAAGTATCTTCTCTTATACTTTTGATGTTCCTTTCTTATGTTTCTTTTTAATACTTAGATCCGAATGTAATGCTCTTTATTTGTAAAATTTTTTAAAATTACAATGACATGAATTTTGATTTTATTATCTTTCTTTCTTGCATATCTTGTGAGGGGAATCTTCATCATTGAATGGGTGTAACTCCATAAAATTTATGTTCATATTTATATTTCATGTTTATGTTTAATGTTATCTGAAAACCCCACTAGTCTCGGCTCTACTGCCTATGGCAGTTATATTTATTTTATACTTTCAATATTCTATGCTTAAACCCCATAATCAACAAGTTATACCGCCTATAGTGGTTTTCTATTAATAATTTTGAATAATAAGAATGTTTATATTGATTAGTTAGTAAAGAATATCAGCTAGAAACTTGATTACAAACTACTAGTCTTAAGGAGGTTTAAGTATACCTCGTGCTTCTAAAATACAATGTCAGAAGATTAAGGATATAAATTTTCTTAATAATCTCTTAATGATTTTTTATTGATGTGTTTTTAATTTTTTAATCATCAATGTCTCAAATAGTTAAAGATAATGATTGAAATAATTTAATAGAATTTTATGAATATTTAAGAGATACTATAGAGTTTTTATATTATTTAGTTTGGGCTTACTCCTTACTAAGAGAAAGTTTTTATTTATATGATATATATTTTAGAAGAAATTAATTTTTCCAATCATTTGCTTCTTAATATTTCATCTATATTTCCTCTTGAGTTTTTAATATAGCTTTCTCTCGAGTGCTTATGGTATCAAAACCATGAAAAGAGTATATAGTCTTATGAGTGATTTTTAATTTTCTTTCGAGACGATTTCTTTAGTAGAAATCTATATCTTATATTTACCATTTACTTAGGATGATTCCTTTGTGATGCCTCTTGTGTTGTGATGATTCCTATTGAGGCTTAGTGTAAATTTCGTTTAAGTTAAGGATAGCATATGAGTTATAAATTGGATATCACAACTTAAGCTTTATAATAGTCCTGTGAATTGAATTTATAAGATTAGAAAAATTTAGTCTCTTTTGAAAATAATGAATCTATCTAGAAGAATTATATTATCTTCTCGCTTTGCTTTTATGGAGCAATCGGAAGAATCTATGTTAAATAATGGGAATGAAATATATATTGACTTTGATAAGGCAACAGATGATTGGAAGATTCCTAAAGCTTCATATGATCAAATTTACCAAATAGAAAAATGGAAAATTTTTGAAAAAAATGATTATATCATAGCCATAGAAGAAAAATACATCTCAATTTCTAATGGCTTAACCAAAATAAAACTTTTAAATAATGAATCAATTAAAAAATATGCTAAAGAGTGAAATTTCATGCATATAAGTCTAGTCCAAGTAAGAGCTAAACCTCTTACTAAGTTAGGATTAGATACTTCTATCCTAATGGTCCTTAGAGATGCAAAAGAATTATTGTATGAAAGATATGTTCATGTTACCATATAGACTAGTCTTAGTACTAGTCCAATTCAATTTGAATGTTATCCAAATGTTATCATTGATCTTAGGGATAAGATAATAATGAATTCTTTAATCCTTCAAATTAAAACCTATAATTATAAAATGTTAAAAGGAGGTTTACCAATGGTTGTAATTTATAGAATATATTTTGAATTAATAAAGACTATTTTTGGATCTAAAGCCTATAAAATAGACAAAAAAGGTCAAACACTTTTGATTCAAATATATCTAACCAATACTAATGTTTTTGTACCTAGAATGATTCAATGGGATCAGGTTAATTTGCCTAAACATTGGGAAGTAAATAATCCTCTTCCAAAACAACTTGTATGTAATATTGAGCCTTCTAATATTGTCCAACACGCTGAAGGTAAAGTAACAATTCAATTTGTTAGGAGATCTTTAGATTATCCTAGAAGATCTTTAGAAATAAGGTCAATGTTCTTTTCCTCTAAGAGATCGAGATTTACCTTCTCCTATGATAACTCAACCAATTAATGTTCATTCTAATGATCAAATCAATGTCCAAAACAATCCTCTACTTAGTGGAATAATCAATAATAGGTTTGGTATAACTAGACTAGTTTACCAAAACCTGACTATAACGAACCGTCCACCTTTGTTTTAGGAGATTCAGACCTTAATGTCATAGAAAAACTCTTTAAACCAAATAGAGTTTTTTTAAATAAAGAGTTTAATTTACCAAAAAATGAAAAAAAAATAAAAAATGGTTTTTAATACTTTCAATAATATTACTAAACAAATAAAAGATGAATTTACAATTTTATGTATTAAAATGGTTTTCAAATATATTTCTTTATATGGTTAGAACAATAATATTTGAACCCTAAAGAAATTAATGTTGTAAACTAATGTTTTAAATGGTAACTAAGTAATGAATAGATCATAGAATCTAACCATCCACCACTTAGCAATATAAAATAAATGTATAAAAATACTGAAATAAAACTTACACCTTTTAAAAATGCAACTGAAAATGAAGGTACAGGAATTTAAAAAAAAATAATAGACCAAAATAACTATACAAATCAACACTTATACATAATAGGAAAATATTTGGATAGAATGGAAAATATAATAAACAATGAAGAAAATAAAACTTATGAAAAATTTTCAATTAATAAAAATGTATCATTACTTAAGCCTTTTGAAATGCCTAAGAATATAAGTAATGAATTTTTAAAAACCTTCGATGAAAGGAAAAGAATGTTAAAAAATAAAATGGTTAAAGAAGAAACCTCAATAAAACCATTTGATATTTCGAAAATGGAAACACTAATCAACACATCAAAATTAAGAGGTATTATCGTAAATAATACTCCTTTTGAAAAAATTAATGTTCTTAATGAAATTAAAAATGATTCTAATATTTCTTTTTAATACTAATATTCCATAGGATTTAAGAATGTTGGAGAATGTTTGATTGAATATAAAGAAAATTGGATTGTTACTTTTCCTTAGAAAATTGTTTTTATCTGCCATAAATTGTTTTTTTTTTTAATATAAAAAAAATTGTTTGATTGAATATAAAGAAAAACATTTAATGTTTCTAAAAAATGATCTTAAGTTCAAGAAAATTGAAACTCAACTTCTAAATGAAAATTTGAAAAAAAGAATTTCCAATTTGGAATTAAAAGTTAAAAATTCAATATGTTCTACTTTACCTAATGCTTTTTGAGATCGTAAATCATATATTGTCGATTTATCTTATGAAAATGATTTTAATGAAAAAAATATTCCAACGAATACCAGACCTTCTCAAATAAATAATGAAATCATTAATCACTAAAAAAATAAGATTAATGATTTACTCAATAAAAAACCAATTCGCAAAAGCAAGTCCTTCATAGAGTTGTTCTGCATTTTATATTAATAAGAAAGTTAAAATTGAAAGAGGTGCACCAATATTAATAATTAATTATAAACCTCTTAATAATGCTCTAAAATGGATTATGTATCCAATACTTAATAAAAAAGATTTACTAAACAAACTCCATAATTTAGATTAAAGAATCCGATAGGTACAAAATTGCACTAACTATTCCTTCTAAACAGTTTGAATGGAATGTAATGCCTTTTGGATTAGAAAATGCTTCCTTTGAATTTCAAAGGATAATGATTGAAATTTTTAATGATTATTCAAATTTCATAATCGTTTACATTGATGATGTCCTAATATTCTCATCTAACTTAGACCAACATTTTAAGCATATTAAGACTTTTATCAATGTTGCTAGAAAAAATGGTTTAACTCTATCACCCTCTAAGATTTCTTTATTCTAAACTAGGATTACATTCTTAGGGTTTCATATACACAATGGCACTATAATTCCAATTGAAGGTCAATTGAATTTGCATCTAAATTTTCTAATGAAATCAAGAATAAAAACTAACTCCAAAGATTTCTAGAAAGTTTAAATTATATTATAGATTTCTTTCCTAATCTCAATATCTTACGTAAATCACTTTACCAAAAATTAAGAAAGAATCCTCTGTAATGGTTTGAATGTCACACTAATGTTATTAAACAAATTAAAGAAAAAATTAAGAAAATTCTATGTCTCCATTTTGCAGATCCATCTTTATTCAAAATAGTAGAGATAGATGCATTTGATATTTGATTCAGTAGGATTCTTAAATAAAGATAAAATGATAAAGAAAATATTGTTCAATTTATTTCTAAATATTGGAATGAATGTAAAAAAAGCTATTTTATAATCAAGAAAGAAATTTTAGCAATTGTTTTGATAATTTCCAAATTTCAAGGAGATTTATTAAATCAAAATTTTTTTTTAAGAATTGATTGCAAAGCTGTTGAAAATGTCTTATTAAAAGATGTCTAAAATGTTGCTTCAAAATAGATCTTTGCTAGATAGCAAGCAATTTTATCTGTTTTTTATTTTGAAATTGAGCATGTCAATAGATCTTCTAATTCTCTTCATGATTTATTTATCCGTGAATTTTTACATACCTCTCAAGAAAGACAAAGGAAAGGAGAAAGAACCCCAGAAAAAAGGGCTTGACTAATGTTCAGTCATGTCTTAATGCCACACCAAATCACAAAATATTCCTTTAATAATTAAAGACGAATCATTGTCTTCAATGACTCTCAATGATCCATCTCAAATGATTCCTCAAACAAAACTTAAAGAAAAACCATCTCAAAGGGCTAATGTTGAAATAACTCTTGAATTCCTTAAAGCACTAGCAACTGCTCTACAACTAGCAATGTCACGACCTCAGGGAGTTAGTCGTGGCAGTCGCCATATACCGTACAAAGGATTGTAGATTAGATTTTCTTACAATCGACGACCATTTTATATGATACACAAGGCTGCAGCTATTACTAACTACTAATAGTACGCAAGCTTAAGCAATATCATTTCATGATAAATAATAATATTATAAAAACATAACACATTGTCTATTTGTATAAAAGTTTATAAATACAAAGTCTAAAACATGTCTTAAGTTAAACCAGTACAACAATTACATATTTAGATCTATAAACTATCAGAAATAATCTCTAATCACATCCAACTCTCACATCGACCCCGTGTAGAAAACTAATCTTGAGCATGCAATGGCCCAACTCCACAAAAAGATTGGCTTGCGAGAGAAAACTACAAGGGTATAAGCTAACTAGCTTAGTGAGACAATTTCTCTCAACTATACAACAATCAAGTTATACAATAGTTAGGTTCAACTAAATAAATGCATAACAAATAGTATGCCAAACAAATACATACAGGTGACCAGATACTGCGTGCAACTCAGATTTAACGCCCTCCGAAGTCAGGGTTGGAGATTCATTAGTACAGTTAGATCCGGGTATTATTTTACAACTTATTTCATAACGAAACTCCGCGTTTTGTATTTAAAATGTAATAGTACATCCATTACCAGTTTTATTAAAACGAGTTTTACATATGATTGTGAGTAGGTTTATGCAGCCCTCACTCACCCCTAAACGAAAGCCTCTGGACTCAACCCTTAGTTAGGCGGTTGCCACCTCTAATGCCTAGTAGTCCCGCGGGCTAAGGTAAGGTCATATTGCACATGTGCATTGTACGAAATCTATAACAATTAATAATCAACCTACGTATAGCCTCTCGCTACCTCCGTGTAATGTGACTGTTGAGATTAGTTATGCAATGCATGATTATGCGAGATCCAAGTTAATTTTTTTCTAATCAAATAAAATTAAGTCTTATTTATTCAGTGATCATTCCAAGTCACAAATAATCAATTCCTAGTGAATCTACTATGCAACAATCATTACATTATTGAAGTTTAAAGTAATTTCACCATCAACAACAATTATCATGCACAAGCACAACCCAACCCTATACACATTCACTTATAGATCATAACTTATATTCACTAATTATAAACATAAATAAGTATGGAATCATTAAGAAAAACTCACTCAGTCATAGCTAACTCAAGGGTCGTAGTAGTCTGGTGGTAGCTCAGGGTCTATATCGAAATTACTTAAGAATAATAGAAATTTGTAAGCTTGAGAATTTAAAGCTAACTAGTATCATAATTTGTAAGGTTTACTTCACCTAGTTACGTGAAGTTGTCGATTTAAGTTTTTAATCGAATCACATGTAACTTTTTTGTTTTAGCTCGGATCGTTATGAACTTATAGTTTATTTTGATTGTTTTTGAGCGTATTTTCTCATAACGAGGTCTATTTTGGATGTTATGACTCGTAGTTTAAATTGTGATATAAAAATATCACAAAATTTACTTTTTAAGTTTAAAAATTATAAAATATTAATTTTCATTTTTTCTTAATATATTTACAATGTAATAATTATTTAAACCATATATTTGATATTTTTATTATTTTGAGCATACTTTTCCTATTTTTGAGATTTTAGCTTTATTATGATTATTATTATTATTATTATTATTGTCATTATTATTTTTATTATATCTTATTTTCTTATTATTTATATATTTCACGATTTATACATATATATATACTTATAATATATTTGATAAATTTTATAATTTTATCTTATTGAAAAATCCTTAATTTACGGTAATATATATATTTATACCTACTCCTTACATAATTATAAACTTATTTTAGTTTATAGATATTATTATATTACAT
>JAMXBB010000003.1:112924533-113039545 GCA_024138015.1 Lumnitzera littorea | reverse complement strand
ATTTAGTCGAAAATTACATTCGACTATAATTTTATTGCTATTGTGTAATATTTAACTATTTTATAGGTTTACGTTTATGATTTTAGGGTCTCGAGCAATTTTGAGCTCGGTTTCGATTAATGATGCATAAACGAGTTTTAGGGTTTTAGTAAGCGATTTAGGGTCTTGATAAATTCCGAAGGTTTTGTTATCGGTGTTATATTTGTTTTATTAAACTTCATTTTCTTTTATTATTATTAGCTTTATCGACTTATTGTACCGTTTAGAACACTCGGACTCAAGTTAAGGTTTAACTATTATTTTTCCTAGGGTTTACAAACTTTCTTTTTTAAAAAAAAAATAAAAAACTTTAAGGTAATAGTTGGCAATCTTTCAATGAAGCCACAAGTATCCCCATTACTTATGCTAATCTTTTATCTATTTATTTTATTTTATTTAGCATGTAGCAAGTGCTAGATGGTGACCCGCATCCCAACTAAACTCACTACCCATCATTGATAGCGAGTCTAGAGAGGACATCATCAATTACCTATCTTGACTGTCATTATTTATTAGCATCACATGAGATACAACGTTATAGTCATATGATAACAAAATGTTAAGATATATCGTCTTGATACCATTTGACCAATCATAACATAATTGTATAATATTAAGTTACGATACATGGCTCTCTTTCTCTTCTTTATAAAGAGACATTATCCTCTCAGTTTGTTGAGAGTAGTCATGATTCACATGTTTTACTTTGTTTATCACTATGCTTTTCTTCATCATATTTTGCAATGTTGTCAAACTCAGCCCGAATGGTTAACTAGTACATATGAGGGGGTTCAAGGTTAAAGGTGTAAAATTGGATTCAATTGCAATTTAACCAGAGTTGGACTAGGGTTAGACCGAACCATTTTTATGACCGAGTTTGGATTAACTCTGGTTTGACAACATTGATATGTTCTATATACATACTTTACACATTACATTTTCATTTGCAATTTTCATCAATGCATATATTTGTGTTTTATCTAATATTACTGAGTATGACATTAAGATATCGGTATGATTTTCTCACTTTCTTTGTTTTATGCATATTTATGGTGTCTCCTTATTGTGACATTTATTGAGTCTAGTTAAATCTACATTAGCCTTCGTTTATAGTGTCTTTGTTTGTCTTCATCATTCTTTTGCATCTTGTTTTGTTTATTCTTTTTTTCTTCGGTACCCTTATTATCCTTGCATTCGAGGTATTGCATCTACATCTATCACTTATTCTTTCTTTCCATTGCTGTGGTCTTTTTATTTATGTGTCAATCTAACTTTCATCCTTTAATTCTAGATCTATGAATACTATTGCTAGCTCGAGTGAGACACCAAAGGACTCCGATAAGTATGATGGATCTTCATTGGAGAGCATATATCTAAAGAAGAACACCGACTTAATTAATGATAGCAAATATTTGAGGATCAAGAAGACTATAGCAAAAGATAAATCTTTGAATGAAAATGGTCTAGTCAACATATTGAAAACGGCCTGAAAACCTTCTGGTGAAGTAAAACTCTATATGATGGGTATGAATTTATTCTTATTAGCCTTTAATTGTGTGGAAATTGCTAAGAGTGTCATAGGTGAAGGATCTTGGGCGATCATGCACCACTTCCTGGTCATGGAGGAATGGAAAACGAATTTAAGGGTAAAGGAGATCAAATTGGATTTTATTGATTGTCCAATCCATATTCATAAGCTGCAACTTGATCATTTGTCTATTCAATGGTTTGTATGATGCTAGAATCTGATCCTATTAGATCTCCTTCTTGGATGAGGAAAAAAATTTTTAGTTTTAAAGTAAAGTTTAACACTAAAATGCCTTTAAAAGTAAGGACATGAGTGAATAGAAAGGATAGGAGTAAGTATTAGGTTTCTTTCTAATACGAGAGGCTATTAGACTTTTGTTTTGATTTTGCATGTTGGTAGATAGTGCTCTTATAAAAAAAGCACCAAACGAGGCTTATAATAATGATTTAAGAGCACCACAAGTGTAGGGTGGTGGTTTTTAGGAGGGCAATAAGGATGATGGAAGAAGGGATCGAAATGGGGTAAAGGAAAGTAAGCTAATCAAGGACAACATATTTCTAGACTCACCATCTCAAACTCAAACACTATCACTTAAACAAATTCTTAACATACCAATCAAACCAAAAACCCTTATACAACCACCTCTCTTATCAATTTTAGTAAACATTTTACTAAATACTCCATCTTTAACCAAGTCAACCCTTACTCCCAATATTGGTACATCCTTAGTGCAAACAACAAAATCTAACCCCCACAACTAATGCACAAATCTATTCAAAAACCATATACAAATCCTTATTCCAAATCTTCACCCATATGTGTATCATTGAAACCTAATCTACCGCTTATAGTTGTCTTCCTGCAAGAATAAGGCAAAGAAGATTCAGTTTATAAGGGAATCAATAAGGAAAATATTAACAACAAATGTGGAGTGGATTGTTTTATATGTTTTCCACTCAATGAGGAGCAAGATTCTATTACTGTAATAATCGATTTTATTGGAAAAAAAAAAGAGCAAATAAAATAATTCTAATTTGGGTGGCAAGTTTACAAATAGTTTCAAAAACAAAGGGGCAAAATAGTCATTTTAACCCTTGAAATAACCTACCTATTGGTATTTGAAAACATACGTTGCTTCATTCTTCCTTTTCTTTTTCTCTCTCTTTCCCTCCTTAACAAATTCTTCTTTCATCCAAAATAGTTCATGCCTATCCCACACATCTTATTCCAAAAAGTAACAATAAGAAAGAGTTCATGTGCACTCTTAAATGATTTAAATATCTCTTAAGTTGAATTTTCAATAATTCATGGTTTAGGAAATAACATATTTGCAAGTAGAAGAGAATTGATAGAGGAGCAATTCTAGTCATTTCAAATAGAGAACTATCATTGTAAGTTTGAGTTCTCATTTTTGTAATAGACATTTTAAATTAAGAGTTGTTGATTTTGGAAATCCTTTTTGTTAAATTACTATTTAGAGGTGTGTGCTTTGAAATTCACCATGCTTAAGACAAGGCAACAACAAGAACTAAATGAGTTCCATCATTATGTTTTATATTTTGTAAAGAGGGAATAAGTTTTGGATATTATGGTTTAAAAAGTCAAAAGGAAAGTATTTTTGGTGTCTATTCACGCTTTGGGATCATGTTTATAACTTTAGTTATGGTTAAGTGTGAGTTTTGCACTTAAATTGCAAATTCTATAGTTTTTGCAAAATGGTCTGAACCCTTTTCAAGTGGTCCAAACCATTTTTGTTTACATAAGTTTGTTAGCTTAGATTTTATCAAAAGGTTTAGGGTATCCCTTACCGAATGCTTCTAATATTTTTCTTTACTCAAAATGATTCAAACCCCTTGAACGTATGAATCCAAACCTTTTTATTTTAATTACTTATTCTTGTTCAAAAAATACTCTTAACAATTATTGAAAACTTTTTAACACTTAAAATTACTATTTTACCCTAGATTAAGTATAATTGAACATATTTTTGATTGCTTATTAGCACTTTGTACTCCCTTGTGTTAGTTTAACCACTTTCAAAGGATTTTCGCCATACTTATGCTTATATCTATTTTTATTCCTTCCAAATAAACCATATTACTAATAAATGCTTATATTTGAAACTTTTCCTCTTAAAGCTTTAAGTGTAAGTGAGTTTGAAGGTGTGGTAAGAGTGGTAATTGGATGGAGAGATTTGAATTAAGGTAGCTTTAGGAAACCATTTAACTTACTTATAGTTTCTAACACTTCGTAATTACGATTTCTTATTGAGATTATAGTGGATATCTAGTCTTGTCCAAGCTCATATTTCAAGTACGTGGATATTATCTTTGTTGTTTGTATGTGACTAGGCTAGCAAATGAATGAACTTAATTATATTAGACTTAGATGTGATTGTGTTGGATGTGCGTGGCTAGGCTCAAGGACTAGGAGTACTGATGATCTTGAGGTGGTACCCCAATGATTGATATGTGGCATTATCTCGAATGGATTTGCATATTGAAAGGATTTTGGTAGATTTGAGGTTGATATTTGGACTCCTGGGTGTTAAGGAGTACTAGACACCGAATAAGCAATGCTATAATTGTGTGATTTAAGGTCATGAGTTATCTCAAGTATTGGAATGCCAAAATTATTATGGTTACTAGACTTAAAATCAAAGATAATAAATGGTTGGTTATGCACTTAATGCTATTATCGTTGCATTTAAGGTTGATCCTATATATTCATGTACATGTCGATGTGGTATTTTACGTATTAAGCATTAGCTTACCCTTCGGGACGTTTGTTTTTCAATTGCAGGAACTTCAAGAAACACCTATCTATACGACGATTTAGAATACTACCTACTACATGACCTAAGAGATGACATAGACAATACGTACTACGAGAGTAGATGGTTTGGGCTTTGATAGCTCGTTCATTGGATTTGTTGTTAGGTTGATATTATTGTTGGAGATTCCACTTTAGTATTAACTATATTAGTTATGCAGACTGGTGCAATGTTATTTCCATTTATTACTAGCTAATGTCAGAGCTAAGATGGATTCCATCACTTGGACATATTATAGACTATTATTTTGTGATACACTTATGAGCCATAGTTATTGTGATTGAAAGGAGCTTGGTCATCATGTATGATATGTAGACTGCTTATTTAATTATGGTCATCAGACAAGCTATAAGCCTTCGCCTATCAATACCCAGTATTGACATGTAGCGGGTTATAGCATTTTAGGTTCTAGGGCACTATAACCTAAGTGATATCAAGGCTCAAGTTGATTGATCCTTACAAATCTAGTTGCATGATTAGTAGAATGATAAGATAAGGAGAGTGGGTAGAAGACGAAAATGAGCAAAATACCCTATGGAAACTAAAAGGTTAAAATTACCTTAAATAAAGTATAACATGTGTCTTCATATATCTTTCAATTATATCTTGATTATTTGATCTCTTCTATCTATGTTACTTTAAGTTGCATCTTCCTATTGTTTTCTTTTTCTTCCATTCCTTAGAATGCCTACAAGGGTGATCCTTAAGATGGTAAGACAAGGAGTTTGATGAAAATAGGATAAATTTACTCACCCTTGATGTAAACTATTGTCATCTAGTAAAACTTGGAATTAAGTCCAGAATACCTAAATGAAAACAAGTAAAAGGCTAACTTATAACAAGTAATAGGAAAATAACTTAAGATATAAATATGAAATATGTAAACATGCATAGTATGTATATGTATGTAATAGCACATATACACATATATTAATAATAATAATAATAATAAAAGCATTAGATAAGGTTACAATTGACAAATAAAATAAAATAAAAAAGTATGTAACATAAAAAATTGCAAATAAATAAACAAGTAATTGAGTAAATTCAACTTCTATGAAAGAACCATAAGAATCAAGAGATAGAACTAAATAAGGAGGAAAGAAGTAACTTTGAAAATCGAATAAATTGAGGTAGTTGATCAAAATATCCCTTAAGGCAACTAAGGCACCTCCTTAGGTGATCCACGTTTTATTACAACAAAAGTATCTATTCATATATATAAATATAGATATATACAAATATTTAACCATACTTGAATTAAAAAAAAAATTATGTCCAAAATCCTAAACCTAATTAAGTCTGTCTTAATCAACTTTACGATGGCAAAAACGCTACCAAATGTGAAGAAACCAATAGATTTCAAATATAATTCTATACGAAAGTTAATAATTTGTTGAGTAATAATGATGGCAACAAATTAGATAACTGATTAAAATATAGCTACAGTATTATTTGTATCTTAGCACATGTACACAAGAGATGGGATTGATGACTTCATTCTTCCTTCATGGTCGATCTAAGTTGTGTTAATTGTATCGGGTGTTGCTAACTATATTGATATGTCATGTTGAGTTTGTTGCGTAAGTTTGAGTTAAGTTAGGTTGTCACTCTTGTCCTAGGTGAGTTCAATCGTGTATTGTTACTTATTTGCCCCATTATTATGTGTACCTATGGTGGGATGTATGTGCTATAAATACTTTAACGGTAATTAAAAGTGATAAAAGAATGTAAAATGATGACTAACAAACTTAAGTGTAGAAGGAGCATAAGGAAGTATTCAATCGATAAGCATAAAATAATTAGCTACATGCCATAAAATCTTAAGACAAGCAATTATTCTTTTACAATATTAACTATAATGACAACAATGAACATAAGTAATGATAATAGCAATAATAAGAATTAAAGAAGGTCAACAAAATTTGAAAAGACTAAAAGAAGTTAGTTAAGTAATTCAAAATATGCAAGAAACCATAAAAGATATAAAAATAGAGATGGTGAAACAATAGACGGTAATATGATATACAAATGTAATAACTAAAATTGATATAACATAATCAATCAAACAATAATAAAGGTAAATGTAATAATGACAATAGTAAACAAATCCTTTTCTAGTTAAAATCATTAAGCTTGGGGCAAGTAAAGTAATGGTAGTTTGAGTTTTTGATTAAAAGTATATCCCTCCTCCTAATGGATTATGGTAACAGTATAATAGTGTTGAAGCATGGATTACCTAAAGGTGGTTGCTTGGAGATTTTTAGTAAGAAAATAAATTGATTAAGCTTCAACCTCGTAGTAAATAAGAGATCTAGGAGCCTTAAAAAGTAAATGAATTGTGAGCATTGGAGAATAATATAGGAGGTTAAAGGTGAATAAGGGAGAAGAAGAGTAGACAAGAAGGAAAAGAAAGGGAAACTTTAGAGATAAGGTCAGGATTATATAATGAAGAACTTATTCAATTGAAAGTGGACATGTAGGAGTTAGCATAAACCCATTAGTCAAAGAATAGTAAGGAGAACTTGGAATGGCTTACTACAAAAAAAAAAATTTAGTTATGAGAGGTAAATTAAAGGGTAATGGAAGAGGAAATTATGAAAGTTGAATTGCAAATAGCAAATGGGTGAAATAAATGGGAAGGAACAGTAAAGAGAGACGTTGGAGATGCAAGTCAAGAGTAAATGAATGGGAGATACTTTGGATTAAGATGTAGCTTAAATGAATAACAAACGAATTGTTCAAATAGTATGAAGGGCATGACAAAGGAAAGAGTTTAAACAAATTGGTCAAACACTTGAACTAATTTAAAGGAAGTAGAAGTGATCAAATTTAAGCAGAGAAATAACTAAAACTTAGATAAATATATTCAAGAATTTAAGAAGGTGCTTAGAAAAGTCAATGTTCATGGTTATTAGTACAGTAACGAGAAATCACAAGTAACTTGGCTTGAATTTAGAGTCAAATTTATTAGAAGTTACATATGTAAGATATGATGAAAGACAATTCGAAGTAAATGGGATTTTAATCACGAATTTGGAAGATATTGTGATGATAAAGACATATAACAAATCAATTGGTGCTTCATGAGCCCAATATGGGGAAAAAGGTGCATTGATAAGTGGCAAACTAGTATTAGGATCAAAATGAGTTTAAGCTAGTATAGAAAGGGTTAACTGTATATAGCAACTACAATGAAGTTGTGTTTTTAAGAGGTGACATCTCTTGAAATTTCAAGTGGGAAGTTAAGGGGATGTAAGGGATATGCCTATCAAGGGGAGTGAAGTATATTACAAGGCAAATTGAATCCAATGGATTCCTTTAAGATATTAAAACAAAAGGAAGAATGCAACCTACTGGTTAATGATGTTGCTATGTTTAACAAGTATGCAACATGTTTTCCAAGTTTCCATGTTAAGAAGTACGAACCTAAATCTGGATTAAGTGACTACATAAACTTTTGGAAGTGCAATTAAAACTTGCTATATTGAGAGATGGGAGATTTATAAGGACCATGGATATGAAAGAACAAAACGTTAAAGAGAAGGGAAGTCAAGTTTGTAAAAGTTTGATGGAGTAACCAAATCGAGCTGAAGGTTAGTTAAGAATTAAAGGAAGAACTAACAAGAAGTGTGTAAAACTCATCCATAATTTAGGTAACTTTCAAGGAGGAAAATTCTTTTAAGGAGAACAGGATATAATAACTGATTTTTCTAAAAAGAAAATAAAATATAATAATTCTAATTTTGGTGGCAAGTTTGCAAATAGTTTAAAAAAAAGATGGCAAAGTAGTCATTTTCACCCTTGAAACAACCTACCTATTAGGTTTGAAAACATACATTGCTTCATTCTTCCTTTCCTTTTTCTCACTCTTTCCCTCCTTAATAAATTCTTTTTTCATCCAAAATAGTTCATGCCTCTCCCACACATCTTACTCCAGAAAGTATCGATAAGAAAAAGTTTATTTGCACTCTTAAAGGATTTGAATATCTCTTAAGTGGGACTCTCAATAATTTATGGTTTGAAAAATAACGTATTTGCAAGTAGAAAAAAATTGATAGAGAAGCAGTTCTAGTCATTTAAAACGAAGAACTATCGTTATAAGTTCGAGTTCTTATATTTGTAATGGACTTTTTAAATTAAAAGCTGTTGATTTTAGAAGTCCTTTTCATCAAATTATTGTTTGGTGATGTGTGCTTTGAAGTTCGCCTTACTTGGGACAAGGTAACAACAAGAACCAAGTAAGTTCCATCATTTTGTTTAAAATTTTGTAAAGAGGGAAAAAGTTTTGGGTATTTTGGTTTAGAATGTCAAAAGGAATGTGTTTTGAGTGTACATTCATGCTTTAAGATCGTGTTTTCAACTTTAGTTATGGTTGAGCACGTGTTTTACACTTAAACTATAGATTCTTTAGTTTTTGCAAAAAGGCCCAAATCCTTTTCAAATGGTCTAGACCATTTTTGTCTGCATAGGTTTATCAACCTAGATTTTATTAGAAGGTTCGAACCTTTTGTAAAAGGTCTAGAGCAGCCCTTACTGAATGCCGTTGATGTTTTATCTACTCAAAATGATTCAAACCCTTTGAACATGATTCAAACCTTTTTCTTTCAATCACTTATTCTTGTCCAAAAAACACTCTTAACAATTATTGAAAACTTTCTAACACTCAAGATTACTATTTTATCTTAGATTAAGTATAATTAAACATATTTTGATTGCTTATGAGCACTTTCTACTCCCAAGTGTTAGTTTAACCACTTTCAATGGATTTTTACCATATTTATGCTTATATCCATTTTTAGTCCTTACAAATAAACTATATTACTAATGAATGCTTACATTTGAAACTTTTCTCCTTTAAACTTTAAGTGTAAATGAGTTTGAAGAAGAGGTAAGAGTGGTAATAGGATGGAGAGATTTGAACTGAGGTAGCTTTCAGAAAGCATTAAACTTACTTATAGGTTCTAATATTTAGTAATTAAGATTTCTTACTTAGATTCTAGTGGATATCAATTCTTATCTGAGCTCATATTTTAGGTACATGGATACTATCTCTATTGCTTGTGTATGACTAAGCTAGCAAATGAATAAACTTAATTACATGAGACTTAAATGTGATTGTGTTGCATATGTGTGGTTAAGCTTAAGAGATCGGATGTACAAGTGATCTTTGTAAGATCCACAATCAAATATTCGGGGTTCAATTTGTAAAATTTAGGGCGATTGAATAAATTATCTGATCTAGTCCAAATTTTATAATAAAGTTAAGATTATTACTAAAAGTAATCCCATAAGTTTAAATTTAGGAAAATAAATAATAAAATGATTAATTAATATAATATTAAATTTTATGAAAATTGTCCGTTATTTATCGAAAATGCTTAAATGAATTCCGATAACTAACGAATCAATTGAAATAAATTATATACATACTAAAAATCATAAAATAACTTAAATAATACTTAGGAGTATTTATTTATACCATATATGTAATTACAGGTAAGTAGAAATACGCGTAATTACTTAAAATACACGAAACAGACTAAAATAATGTTAATTAATTAAAGAAAATGCATAAATAATTAAATAAAAATCAAGAAAATAATGAAAAAATATGGAAATGTCTAGAATGAGGTCGTAGCAGCTTGGAAATAAAAAAAATCAACTAATTAAAATTCAACAAATAAAAAATAGAAATAGGATAAGATAAGGCCAATGTCAATTCAAAATTAATGCAAAAAAAAAAAAAAAAATCCAAGTAGCCCTACAAATTCCGAAAATCACTTTCACTCCTCATTTTGGATAGTTTGAAATTAGAAAAAAATTACGAAGAGGAGAAAAAAGAGGAGAAAGCTAACTTACAAAAATTTAGAAAATTAGTGTGCAATTAGGGCCTTAAAAGGGAACCACCACCCAATAATAACTTGGGAGTGAATGACCACCACCACCAAATGGTGGTGGCAACACCTGGATCAGCTGACAAGGCCACGGTGGTTAGAGTCACCAATTTCGATGAGTTTGATCTTTCCTATTTTGTTAAGAATACTAAAAATGATTAAAAAATTATGAAATTTGGTATTTTAACATATTTTTGTATATAGTTTTTAGGAAAAATATTATTTTGATAAAAATATATCCTGTGATATATGGTTCTTAAAAAATCATGTAAAATCGAACATGTTTCGATTTAGAAATAAATGACCTTAGAAGTGTAGTTTTGAGCTCAAAATTTTTATGTAAGCTAGGTAAGGTGTTTAAAATAGTGCTAAGAAGTTCTTTTTCAAAAATTAATTTTTAAAAATTTTAAATAATTTTTAGGTCTTAAAATAATACATAAAATGAGTAATTTTGGACTAATTAAGTAATTAAAAGGACAATTACTGATTTAGGGCATAATTATATGTTTTAGGATATTGAAATCCGATATAGTATACTATTTGTAGCATTTAGAATGTTATATGTAATTATTAGGATGTTATGTAGTCAATATGTAATAAGTAAAAATGGTAAATTTTAAGTTAATTTTGTAATTTAGGGTAATTAGTTATAAATTCTGATTTAGGATAAATTTAGATACTTTGAAATATTATTTGATGTTGGGAGATGACATTTGAAGTGATGGGGATATTAGATGCGTATAATATATGCAAATTAGGTGATAATGCATAATATATAAGTATAAGAAATTAAGTAGTAGAAAAATATTAGGTTAAAATTTATATTATAATAATAATATGAATATGTATATATAATTTGGCAAGAAACTTAAATTTAGGTGTTTATATGAAAAATATAAAATTTTCTCATATTGAAAATAAATTCGGTAATTAAGTTAGGTTAAGGGATATACCGTATGAATTAAAATATTGGTTAGAGGTTAAAAATTACTTAGACATATTATAAACTATTATTTCACAAGACACTTATGAGCCATAGTTATTGTGATTAAAAAGAGTTTGGTCATCACGTATGATGTGTGGATTGCTTATTTAATTGTAGTCGTTAGATAGGTTATGAGCCTTTGCCTATCGATACCTAGTATTGACATGTGGCGAGTTGTAGTGTTCTAAGTTCTGGAGCTTTGTAATTATTTTAGTGTAGTCAAAAGACTTTTTTTTTAGCCTAGTGAAAGTGGTAAGACATAATGCTTGTTGAATGAGCATGTTAATACGCTTATGGTAGTGCAAGCTTTCAAGAACCTTAATTTAAACAGACTTAATTTTGATGAGATGGAATGTGTAAGAAGGAAAATTAAAATCATAGTTAAAGAGCACAAAGAAGATGTAGTTGTAGAGCAGTATAGAGGGAGGAAAAGTGTACTAAAAAGGGTTTTCAAGGTTATTAAGGGTATCGTGGATAGAAAAGGTAGGAATAAGATTGTTCATAAAGAAGAGGCTACAAAGAGTTTATTTGATGTTCCCATGATTGATGCTAACAACAGTTGTGGTGTTGGCTGGCCCCTAACGACTATATGGGGGCCATGATTTACCAATCTTATAATTGTCAAGGGCTTGTGTTACCTTAGATTATTCATTAACTTATATATCTTATCAATAAGTATAATCCATACATAGATTGTTTGGTGGAAACAAAAAGCAAAAGCAATAAGTTTGAAAGAGTAAGGCAGAGATTGAGGTATCTAGGATCCTTTTATGTTCCTCCGAATGAGCTGAATAGGGTGATAATTACTTTGGTAGGATGTGAATATGAGAGTTAACATAATAGAAAGTTGTTGCCAATTTATTCATTGTGATGCTTATCACAATGATGGATTATCGATAGGACATTTCGCTTCATGTTATGGGTCATCAGATTTTTGGACAAAGAAGCAATTATGGTAGGGCTTAGATAATATTTCAAGAATGATGGTTGGACCTTAGTTATGCATTGGGGACTTCAATGAGACTGTTGATAATATGAAAAAGAAAGATGAATGGTGTTTTTAATGGCAGGTCTTAGAGGCAAATTTACAAGATTTGGGCTATGTGGGGTCTATTTAAACATGGGTAAATAATAGAGCAATGGGATTTTTGTAAAGGAAAGAATTTATAGGGGTTTAGCCTTGATTGCTTAGTTAAAGAGATACCTAAAAACCTAAGTTATACATGAACCTCTTGCGAGATCGGATTACGTTGCCCTAATAGTAAAATTTGATTTTTTGATATAAAAAAAGAAATTTAAAATTGAGAATTTAAGGAGAACTTCGAAGGAGTATGGGGAAATTGTTAAAGTAGTGAGAGCTTATTGTGTTTTTAATGATGATTTTGAGGAGATGATGGCTAAGCTCAATGTTTGCAAGCAGCATCTTTCGTAGTAGAGTAAAACTAAGTTTCTTAATAATGAAGCCTTAATTGAAGATCTCAAAAAGAAGCTAGAAACTTTACATTCTTAGGCTAGGGAGCACAAACTAGAGGAAGAAGAGGCAATTCAAGCTTAAATTGATGAATTTTATTTGAAAAGTCCTTTTGTTAGCTTCTAGTGCCAGTTGCCAAATTATCTATAATGTAGAAGGTCTTTTATTCTTTCCAATATTCCCTTTCATTTACTTTTCAAGAGACATATACTTATGATATTTTAAGTGAGTCTTAGATTAATTCTTTAAATAGTTATTTAGTCAAATCATTTTTTCTTTTAGCTCTTTGAATTAAATAGATGCCCAAATCTACAAAGAATTACTACTAACCATCGAATAAGAAAGAAACTTAGGATGAGCTCAACCTTTTTGTATAAATTTAAGATTAGTCTAAGGCTAAGGATAATCGGTTATGAGTACGATTATTGATTGTGCGATTGAGAATATTAAATTTTCTTAGCCGATGCTCATATATGTTTGGGAATTTTTGACTCTCTTTTCAAAGAGTTTGTTTGTGGTTAGGTTTAATTATAGGCATTGTTTTCTACTTTAGTCATAAATTCGAAAAGTTAGTAGGGCTATATGCCACAAGTCCCAAGCTCTTGCCTATGTTGTAGCTGAATCAACTAGGTTATTACATCTTACTTGAAAACTAGACCTACCTATTCAGTGCTTTATTATCCTCTGTTGTGATAATCTCGACACTATTCACTTGTTTAGAAACCCTGTTCAACACAATCACACTAAGTGCATGGGCATCTACTAACATTTTGTGTGTGAAATGGTTGCCCCCTATCATGTTCTTGTTTGTTATATTCCTCCACAATCAATGTGCAGACATCCTTACCAAGAACTTATCAACCAATACATTTCTTGATCATTGTAGCAATCTCAAGTTCCTTACTAAGAACTTAGCAACCAATACATTTCTTGATCATCGTAGCAATCTCAATTTGACTTTAGCACATCGATATTGAGTAGACACATTATTTTGTATATACTTATAATTTCAATGCATAGGGGTATGATAATCTTTTTTATCTTTCTTTTATATTAGGTTTTACAAACCCCAATCCATCGTTTATAAATAACTTTCGTACCATACGATGAATTAATAACAGTAATATAGCATTATCTATTATTTCTTGTTCATCTTAAATGATAGACTAGGTAGAATCTCAAAGAACTCAAAGAAGCATGAAGGACGTAGCAGCTAAAGAGCTTCTGTTTGTGAATTTGAGAGTAGACATGCTTGCAAAGACTCATTATACTCGTTCCTAAATTAATTATATTCTAGTGGAATTTCAGTGATTGAGCCGATAGTGTTAGCAGGAAGATAGACGCAAAAGTGAAGTCTCTATATATCCAAACTTAATATCTCTCTCTTACATTATTTATTTATTTGTGTCTCTTTATTTGGTGTAACTCGTGTCTTCTAAGCTATCAAAGCCTCCGTGCCATAAATCTCTCATTTATAAAGTTGTTTCATGAACAAAATTAAAAAAGTAACTTATTGTTAAAGTTGGATTTAAATTTTTTATGACAACCAATTCATCCTCTTGGTTGCATATTTAGGAGCAGATCCATTTATATGACTTGGAAAAAGTACATGGTCAGCAGATTCGTGATTTTAACGAAACATAACGTTGTGCTATAGTATATCTTTTTTTTTGCAGACATTAGCTAGTGATACGTAGATATAGACGGATCATGCTATGATTTATAAATCAAAACCGTAATAAAATGGATAGAAAGAGAAACTAACGTGCTGATAAGATTAGATCTATGAAAGCTTGAATTAAGCTCATCAGTTTCATGAAACATCAAAAGGGTAATGTAAAGCTACATAATAGGCTGGGAACCGGTAAAGCATGGATGAATCCGATCACAGAAAGAGTTATATAGAAGAGACAAGATTAGATGAGAAGCTGACAAGATGTATCGTTGGTCTTTCCATGAAATGCCTCCTTTTAGGCAAATAAAGATTCTTTGATACTTGTATATTATTATGTGCATTACTAAGTGGTATGCAAATATCGATAATTTTGAACATGTAATAGAGACAGTGAGAGTTTTTGAAAAACTTAATATTTTTATATTGTAAAGGTTATTGTATATTAAAAGTTTACTGATATTTGTTCGTCATTAATCAATTCATGAGAGTTTTTATGATCCTATCTTATTTTAATAATACCGGACTAGCTCTTCATTTTATCACTGATTTAATATGCATTAAATTTAAATAATTAAAAATATAATCAATTCAATAGTTTAAATTTAACGGATATTAAATTAAAGGTGAGATAGTTAAACTGATCCTACAAAAAACATAAATAAGACCTTAGGAAAATGCTCGATTCATAGGTTTTACATATCATTTTACCTGTTAGTGTAAATGCAAATAGTTAAAGTTTGCTTATGGATCTGATAATAGTATGTGAGTGTTGTTATTAAATCAAGATTATTGCAATTGCATTACCACTCTTCATTTGCTTGTTGCTAGGATTTTAATTTATCCCTCCCTATCTCTGAGTTTTCTTAATCACAATTGCAGTATCAGACCATCTGTTTTGGATGGACATAAAAAATGTTGTCTCGGGTTTCCTTGTCTGATGTTGAGCTGCCTATGATTGACCATTATGAACCGGAAAACCAAATGATGAACAGTATGAGGCAAGAACTGATAGAAATATATCAGGAAATCGTGGGAATCCAGCCACGAAAACCTACACTGGCAAACTAACATCAGCGCTCATATCGCCATGATTGCTACTGAGAGGTTGCAGATGGCTTTAGCACCAAGTGATGATAATATTAGGGGCCAATCAGTTTCGTATCGGTTTTTTCGGTATTATGATCCTGTACGCGTTATGTATATTTATCATTATATTTCTTTCGGTAATTTTTGTTTTGAAACCACCCGATTTTGATTATGTCAGAACAATGTCAACACGATGAGCCAGAAAGGCCATCCAAAAGCTAGCTCTTGAATGCCAGAGCCAACTCTGTCCGTGTTTGTTGTTTTTAATTCTGAAAATCTGATCCTCTACTTTACAGGATCATAATCAGATGTTACAGTTGGCAAAATCTGCGGTAAGGATGTAGTATGATAAAATTTGGTTGTTGAAGTTTGCACCTTGATTCATCTTCTCTAGAATATCAATATAATTCTTTAGTGGATGCACATGATGGAGGAATTATTCAATTGCCAATTATGCAAAGAAAGGTCTATTTTCGGGTGAATGGTCCCAAAACCTTTGATTATGTCTTGCTATTCTAGAATAGAATATACAGTTTTTGGTGACTTTTGGGTCCTGGACATTAATAGTACAAGCCAGACAAAACAAAGCACAATAAACAAACAAAAGATAATGCAACCACTTAGAAGAAAAACTCTTGTCTTGTGCCATGGAAAAGTGCATGTGCCTAGTCCAAAGGCATGAATCACAATTCCATGTAACTATTCTAATATGTTTTGCAGCTAAGACACATCAGTCATAGAAGGGTACTGTGTAGGCTGTGAAAACATGGCTGGTTTGTGTCTTTCTCATTCTCGTTCACACTACAACCATGATGCATAAAATTTTACTTGGACGGCTCTTTTTTTTGTTTAACTTTTCTGTTCTCCTTACAATTATTGCGTTTGACATGTGCTCAGGGCAAAAAGCATTGAAAAATAAAAATCTTTGGGTAGCTTGATTTTACATTTTATTAATCGGTTTGATTTTTTTTAATATAATTTTGCACCTCTGTTCTATATTTATCTTGTGAATAATTGGCAGATGAGTAGATTCAAACCAAAACGAATAGTTAAATTTTACTTCAGTATCCTATATAATAGTATGTGAGTGCAATTATGAAATTCAGATAATTGCAACTGCACAACTACTCTTCACTTGTTTATCGCTAGGAACTTGTCTTAACCTTTCTCTATCTCTTAGTTATCCTTACAATATCTGTTTTGGATGGACATACAAATTGTTATCTCAGGTTTCTTGATCTAAAGTGAGCCAGATATTCATCTGTATATTATTTGTAACCGATTGGTGTTTGTTCCAGGTTTCTTTTGTATGCGTTATATATATATTTATCATTATCTTTTCCTGGTCTCTTTCTTGTCCAACCACTCGATTTTCATTAATGCCAGAAGCGATGTCAACACAAAGAGCCAAAAGGCCTTAAAAGAGTAAGACAGAAGCAACCCTCTACCTTACAGGATCATAATAAGATGTTGTAGTTGGAAAAATCTGCAGTGAGGATTCATATAATAAAATTTTGTTGTTGAAGTTTGCACTTGTGAACTTTTGATTCATCTGTTCAAGAACATTAAAATCGTTCTTTATTAGACGCACATGGAGGAGGAATTATTGGAAGCCGATTATGAAAAGAAAGGCCTCTTTTCTGGGTGCACGGCCCCAAAACCTTTGATTATGTCTTGCTATTCTAGAATAGAATAAACAAATTCAGTAACTTTTGTCCTCAACAGTAATGGTACAAGCCAAACAAAACAAAGGGCAATAAACAAACAAAAGATAATGCAACCACTTGGAAGAAGAAAAGAAAAAAAAATCTTTTGGCTTTGGCCATTAAAAAGTGCAGATGCCAAATCCAAAGGCATGAATCACATTTCATGTAACTATTCTAACATGTTCTGGAGGCAGAGAACCCTATTCAATAAAGCTATGATACACCACTCATTAGAACAGTACTTTGCAAGCTGTAAAAACCATTGTTTAGTTTTCAAATTACGGAAATAAGCACCCTGTAATTTCAAGTCCACTGCCAAGGGCTGTGTAGATCATATTTTGGATCATAAACATGATATTTGCTAGAAGAATCACGATATTTTAATAAGTTCTTCACACTTCCTTTCCTTGAGCATTCCTTAAATATCCATATTGCTTTAAAAGACATCAGAGGTGAAATGTGTGAAGAAAATCTCCAAACTCAAGTGCTTATAGACCGCAAAGCAGTGCAATTGTGCAAGAAAAGGTGCCTGATCACATATTCTTACCCCCCAAATTTCAAGGCATGTACAGCAATTGTGACACGAATTTTGTTCCTCTCCTTCCAGGCCATCAGCTTTGTCCCTCGGTATGTAGTATGCAGAATAAGTGCAAGAATGTCGATAACTTTGGCCTAATGCACCAGATTTCCATTGTTGCAACGACAACAGCAATGAAAGCTTAATCCTGCCCAGTGGATTGGCTAAGACTCTCAAGTATACAGGAGCTTAATAGTCTTAATTACAGCAACTTGCGTTAAATTTAAATCTACAACTAACTGATCTAAAAGTTTGAGATTCAAATTTATCATGTGGAAAGATAAAATACGAATGAAATGATAATACAAAATTTAAATTGTTTTAATACCATGTTAAATTTAGATTCACATCTGACAGATATCAAAATTTATGCCAAGAGGCAATGTTGTGACTCAATATCCTTTCATTGATAGCCTACAAGTCGAATAGCAAGGATATGAAGCACTTCTTCTCAAAAATGGTCACCGATGTTCACAAACCATGAAGTTTACCTTTTGGTGGCTCCTTGCCAAAAATAATTATCAAACATCAAATAGATGCAAAATGTTACAGAAAAAATTGCACCGATTCCTTTCATAAGAGGATGAAAATGCAATAATCTGCAGAAGAAAATTATTATAGAATTCATCACTTTTCTTACCCACACAATGCTATGAAGGTTAGTTGCCTCTGTTTTGACAGATGTTATTCAGAAACAATCAAAATTAAGGAAATAAATATGCAACCGATACGCATAAGCTGATAAACATGACATCTTCATTTGCCTATGTGATGAAGAAGTTTCTAAGCACATTTTCCTAAGAAGCAATTTGAAGGGATATCACCTGAACATCCACACTAGATTTCATTTGGACAGTTGAACTAAACAAAAAGATAAAAAAAAAGATGTGCTAATTGGAGGTACTGATTTGTTTTTTCATTCCTTACATTTGAAGCTCAAATTAAGAACAAGCTGCTCTTACAGTAATGCAGTCTGCTTCACCAAAGATCAGCTAATGTCCAGTTGAAGGAGCAACCTGCAATCAGAGATGTGACTTCAATGGACCAAGATAAACACAGAAACAAACTCTTGCGATCAACATTAACTGAAGAATTGAGCACCGACACCCTCAAACATGTTGATTGCTAAATTAAAATGTACCCATATGTATCAATCGATTTCCCCTAAATTCCCTATCTAGCAAGAATTTTGTGGCTACTCTAATTTATTTATGCCGATCATGTCAAGTTCAATTTAAATGTCTGTAATTGCAGAGGGTAAAGATACATTATACAGTATAAGAGATAATATTATATGGAGGTGTTTTTTGAGAAATAGATTGTTTTATTATGACCTACTGGAGTCTAGACTGTCCCTCTTTAACTTCTCCTCTAATCTCCATTAATGACTCCATCTCTGGTGCTTGCTGGTTTTTTACTTTTCCTATTTTTCTTTAATCATCTCTCTCTTTTCAACAGAATTATTCAAGAAGAAACAGGAGTTGACTTTTAACATTTTCTATAGACTTAAAGCTTTGCGGAATCGAACAGGCAAGCAAGATCCACCCAGAAATGAAAATTCTCTGCACAGATGCGAAAAAAGCATCCGCGGAATGGTAAAAATTAAAACAGGAATTCTCATGCAAGGAAAGTGAAAACTCCACATACTTGTGATCTTCATCTGTCAAATACAAGGATTTGGTATGATCAACTTGAACATAGGAGCAATCATCCTCAAATTCCAATTCAATCTCCAACTTATAATCCAAGTGTCCTGATTCTATAAAATGCAAATCCTCCAGAAGGATCATATAATGTCTCTCCACTTCCTTTGCACTCTTTCTCCCTCCAACCATGGCTGCAACCACTTCCCATCTTTCAGGGTCTCTTTCATCAACCACAGCCAAAGCTAGCTCAAACCTCTTGTTCTCTTCCCAACTCCATTCAGACACCATATCTTCCAGATCACCCATGATTAAAGACAGTAGACCCCGTTACGGGTGTCTTGTCGGACTAAACCACAGCGAAAGAGGAAACGAAAAATAAACAAATAAATAAATAATCCGTGGACCGAAGCGGACCAGGCAGTCGACAGCAGAACAAGACCCTTTTGAGGTTGTTCCTTTTAGAGGGAAACTAAGTAGACCATAGAACTAGCAGGTGTTTCACATTTTAGGATTTACCGAAAAAGAGGGGACCTAAAATGGGCAGAGAATCTCTGGTTGTTTTATTTTGGTGCGTCAGGTGTTTCAAGAGCTTTTAATTTTTTTGTTTTGGCAGTCGGGGGCAATACTATTGGCCACTTGTTCGTCAAGGTCTAAACAATTTGCAGTAAGCGACGTAAACGTATGACAAAAGCGTGTTATTTAAAAAAAAAAAATCTACGAGGAAATTTCTAATTTAATGCCATTTTGGACTAAAACAGGAAACCAATGATCAAAAGCGGACAAACCCATAATTTCACGAACTATTTATTGCATGGATCAGAATCTTTTTTTTTTCTTTTTTTTTTTTTATCTATTTATGGAATAGGATGGGAAAAGGGTATTAGGGCCGAAACTATAGCACATTAAGCCTCATGTAATATCATGATATTCTTACATGATTCCAATTATCGTCTATCGCTCTATCCTATAATGGAGATGGCCGACCAATTTTAATCCAATCTTTTTGTGTACTCTTTTCTTTTTATTTCTGTGGGATTGTAATTTAATTGGTTAGAGCACTGACTTGTTATCAATGTGAGAATTATGGGTTTAAGTTAGGATTGGGTATAAAAAAAAAAAAAAAAAACTGATCTAACCAACTTGAATGTAAATTAAGTTCAAACTGTTTTTAGATTTGAAAAAATTACAAACTAAATCAAACCCTTTTTCTAAAGATTGAAAAAATATATATATAAACAAATCAAACCGTGATATTAAAAGAAAAAAAGTTATCTAATTACCACGCTAATCATAAAAATTTGATAATAGTGTTCTTCTCCAAATAATAAGATTTTTTTTTTATCCATTTATCTATATTTTCACTTTAAATAAGAATTTGGATGAATAATGTAAAGTCAAGTATATCATTTACATTTTGTAAATTTTGAAAATAAGTGATGAATGATTCTTTTAATAATTTTTTTATGCTGATTTGGATGCTATCTAATTTTTCAAGTATTGACTAAATCATAGGGCTTAATAGTTGTCTCCAATATGTAGTGCCCTAAAATTGTGTAGGATGTGAAGAATGTCACTTATGGGAGGATCTTGAGGTTCTTAGTCCCATAACTATATTGAATATTTTGAGATTCTTGGTTTAATCTGTAAATTAAATGAGATCAAACCTTTTTTTTCCTTTAGGTTCAAATAAAACATAAACCAAACCGTAAGATAGGTTCAAATAAAGAAAAATAAATCAAATCATAATATTAGATTTGATTTAAATCAAAGAAACAAATTATACTAAACTGGATTGTACCCTCTTAGTTTGAGTCCCATCTCCAACAAAATCAAATCTAATTCAAGCACATTAATTTGTCTCGAAAGGAAAGAAATCACTTAATTTTATGTCCAACTGTGATTTTTTTTTTCCCCTTTTTCCACTACGAAGTGAAAATAAAAGGTTTTTTTTCTTCCCCTTTTGCATTTCAAGTTTATTTAACTTTAGTTAATTTCTTTCCCCCAAACCATACTCTCTTTTTTTTTTCCCCTACCCCCAAACCGTACTTAGTAGCTTAAATTTTAAGAGACCGCGAATTTTGCTATATACTGTCTTTTCACCAACCATAAAAAACGAAACTTAACAATGAATCAAACCAAAAGATTTAACAAAATAATGTTATTAACATAATTAATTAAATAACATTATAAAAATGATATAAATTTTATAAAATGTAAGGAAATAAACTTAAGAATGGGACGACCCAAAGTAATAGGGGACATTTTCAACCACCGCAAATGTCGATAGATGGCGAGCCCCAACCTTAGCGGTCAACGTGAACCTATACAAGTGATAATCGATTGAGCCCCATCTCTTGGGGTGGTTGGCCTAGCTTATTCTAGTGCTATGGGTTGCACCAAAAAGTTAAAAAGAAAAATGAGCAAAAGAACTCATGGTTGTAATAGATCATGTGACATGATTTTTTTATTCTGTCTCCACTTTTTTTTAGCTTTCAGCATAGTGGATGGCTCCCCATAATTCCTAGAATTGTACTACATCACAAGGATAGTGATTAGCCACCCACCGTGTTTGGACAAATAAGCTAACTACCTCAAGGTTAAGGGCAGCCGCTTAAGCTCTCTAAGGCTTGGATTTCTTTTCTTCTTTTTGATATTTGCTTTATAATTTTTTAATAGATTTTTTATCATATTATATGTTAAATATATTTAGTAAATTATTTTACTATTTTAATTATAATGAACCAAATAGCAGTTGACATGTGTCTTTTAGTTAATAGTGACAAAGAGTGATGAACCTAATGCAAACTGTAAAAAACTAAAAACAGAAATTTGCAGAGTATTACATGATTAAACCAGATGGTTAAAATAAAATTTACCCTTTTTATGCATTTATTATTTCTGTTTCACAAATCACACCTAAAGTTTAAAATTTTTAAACACCATTTCAGATCAAACTTTTGCTAGTTAAATTTTATACCAAAGTTTCAAATTGTTAAATATCTTAATCAATCAAAATTTTTATTTTTAAAATTATTAGAGCCATCTTATTTTAAAAAAGAGCAAAAATGTAAATAATTGGAGGTAAAGTAGTAATTTCTAGAAATAATAATTGAATTCAGAATTTCAAATTTAGGTGTAACAGGGGAAGCGTTTAAACCTTAAATAATGATTTTGATATTGTACTAAAATGAAAATCAACTCATGGTTGACAGGTTCCATCTTACGCATGGTTTCTTCCTTCGCTTTTCTAGGTTCTGCCTTGTATGAAACGAAAAGGACTTTTGTGGTCGGATTGCACATTGGATGATTTTTCCTACGTGTCCATGATGTCATAGTCCTTTGCTGGGGTCACTTTCAAGGACTTTTGAGTGGTAGGAAAAATGAACAGAAGGGACCAATTAAAGAATCACAAGAGCAGGTTTTATTTATATCAAAAACTCATTTCTATTATTTTTTTTTTTTCCCATTCTGTGTGCAACAAATAGGATTTTTTTTAATGGTTATAATGTCCTATTCATTTTATTAAAAAATCAGTATTTATATTATTTAGTTATAAGTTATTTGCCACATGGAACATATTTAAAATTTTTTAAATGGATTGAGTTCTCTTATTGAAGAGTGAAAAACAAAAAGAAAAATGAAACAACCTACCTTATATTTAAAGAACATTTTTTTTTTTTTGTTTTTTTCTCATCTTATGGGGTTTATTTCTTGATTATTGTCGTAAAGTTTGGTTTCCGTGGACCAATCAGCTGTCTCCTTCAATTCGGACAGCATTTGGTCCAAAGTGATTTGCTCCATATCTTTTGGCTTTCCTTACCAAACTAAGAATAAGTCGCATGTTAGCGTCATCTAAAATTTTAGCTCTCTGATAATTACTCGAAAGCCCCATACGTCTATGATGACCAAAACAACCTTAGTATTGTATGGTGGTAGATAATGTTGATGACTCAAATCTATTGGGCCAATTAAATTCATTTTGATTTGATTTAGTCATGAAATTGGTATGGATAAACTCTTTGATATTTATTTACATTAATTTGAAGAGAACTAGTTGTTTTATATGATTCAATCCAATTTTTATCTTTAGGTTGTAATGTACCATTTTCTTTTTGTTTTTTCCCCCCTTTAGAATACACTAATTTCCTTGAAAAAAAAAATCTACATCTAAGAAAAAACAAAAAATAAATTCTACAAAATCTTTAACTTTCAAATCTTAAAGATGAAAATAATCTTATTACTTTATAAATAAATATGAATTATATTTTAATATCTTTATTGACTCAAACTTAATCCTAATTGAAACCTCTCATCCACCTTTTGACTCAATCCATTCTTATTTCCAATCAACCTCTCGATTTAGGTCTCACAACATTGTATCTAGAAACATGACTTTCTTTTTTCCTTTCCATATACGAATTGTAATCATAGTAAAAGTGTTGAAGAGAAAATGAATTCCATGATTTTATCTCCAAGAGAAACAATCAATTATCTCCCTTTCTTTGTCTTGAGACATTTGAAAGGTAATACAAAACAATAATTATGAGTATTTAATTTATGTTACTTCTGGATAATGATTATGTTCATATTATCCATATATAAGTTAGGTGTGCTTAATCTTCACATTGTTTTTGGATAGAGGAAAGAAATGGAAAGGATAGAAGTTTAAATGAAAGAAAAATACTTATTTAGATAAAAGAGGAATGATTGTAGAAGAAAAGTTAATTAATATCATGTTTAATATGCATAAATAGGTTGGAATGGAATCGCGATTTAGAGTTCTATTTCTTTTTTTCATGTTTGAAAGCGTATTTAAAAGATGAAATCACAATTTCATATAATAGGCAATTTCAGTTTCAAAGAGGAATTTAATTCTGCCTTTGAAAAGGCAAAATCTCCATTCCATTTCTATTACATTTATTATTATTAGTCCAATTACTTATTTAATCATCAATTTGATTACAACATTCAATAATTAAGAGTATTTTTTACAATTACTATTATATAGGTATTTAATTTTACTCCATTCAATTTCATAGATATTTCCAAATATGAGAAAGGATTTGCCATTCTACTCCTATTTCTAGTCTAGTCAATTCCATTTCAGACCATTCTTACATACCGAAAGGTAAACACTTCTTGTGGAAGCCTTTGTCACCATGATGAATCTAATGAACACATTCTGATTCTTTGTCCTTAGACTCATTATTTGCATTATTTGTATTAATTTGTAAATCAATGGCTAAGATTATCAAGAACATCATCATGATGTCATATTGTAGAGGGCTGAAATTTATTTAGGCTTGACTCCAACTCCCTAGGCTAAGTGGTAGGGCCTAAGGAGTCTAGTCCATGTTGGGATGACTTAGGGAGATGTGGCATGACAGACTTAAAATAGGGACTGTTAAATTGGCCTATTCATTCTCAACCTTTCTTAGGGAAGCTCACATACATAAAAAGGCTCATCACGGGCTTGTACTCAACATGAACCCATGGAAGGATCCATCAACGAGAGGACTAATGATGGGAATTAAGTTACGGGACCTCTGACTTGCAGCCGAGCCTGAGGGCTAGAGGGACTGGCACGATGAATCCTTATATTCCAACCAAACCCTGTCGAGGCTGAGTACTTTTTTGCTGAGTCATCTTTAATGTTGTGTTTATCTTTAATGCTGTGTCATATGACTGCCCATTATTCTGTGTTATGCCTAGTTGATGATTACTTTCTAATACCAAGCAAACCAATCACTCGTCGTCATCATCCTTGCCGAAAAGCCGAGAGATAGAGAATTCGGACTGACTAAGCCATCCCTACTCGAACAAGCCTATCTATCTATACTCTGTCCACATCTCCTAACAACCTCGCCAATGCAGCACCGTCACATGTACAGTATCATATGTAGAATCTGTAGTAGTAATGATTATTTTCCTTATATATTCATTTTTACCCTTTTGTATCATGTATATTACTTTTTTAGGAAATATTCTTATTGTATTTTCCCTTTTGGACAAGTTGCCCTAACTTACGATTATAAATACCTTTGTACTTATAGCTGTAACAGATCAGATTATCTTTAATATACTTGAATACTTTCTTTCTTACGTAAAAACTGTTTCTTTATTCTCAGCATCACTCTTATCATTTCCCTTAAGTAAAGTTAGGTGCCAAGTAACCTTATTGGATCAATTCATGCATCATATCGAATCGTAAATCCTTGAAAGTTCCTTTGGTGCGTCATATCCTCTGAAGCTGTTCATAGGTTTTGCTTACTACTTTTATTCTTTATTTTTCTCCCCTTTTGTACCTTTTTCCATTAACTCTTTTTTAGCTTTCTGCAAGCTTGGACCCATTCAGTGACTAGCTTTGTCTGTTCTTGGTCACGGTTTACAACAACTAATCTTGGTTGTTGATTGCTACTGTAATCTGATGGATGTCGTTGATGGCTTAACTCTATAAATACTCTAGAGCTCCTTTTCATTAGACACAATCCAGTTATTAAGGGAAATGGCATCGTGCTATCACTTTACTATCATAGAAGATCAAACAGAGTTCAAAACGAAAAACACATCGCCTCACATCAAAAATAGTAGAGCTGACGCTTTATAGTTTGTCCACTTATCACGCGTGTATTTGAAACTCCTCTAGACTGCTTACTCCTCCTCCTTACTTTCTCTTCTCTAAATTATCCCTTACGTATCATTTTACGTCACTTCTCCAAGGCCACATGTAGTATGAGCATATGAGTGCTGCAATTGAATCCCTTCGTTTACTCATATTTTTTCTTATAATCTCAACTGTTGCCTATATATGACATAGTCTTAATTAGACAAATAGAGTGAAACTATAAAAAAGCAAATTTAGGGATCTAAATCTTTGAAACTCGGATTCAGGAGTCACTTTAGTTTTTCATTTACTTCGCAAAAACATAAACAAATGTTAATATATGTTTTGATAGAACCTTAAGAGAGTAAATAGAGATACATGAGAGATAATCATACTAGTAACTACTTATTATCAAAAGCCTTTAAGAAAATTAATTAAATATCTATTCAATATTAGAAATCCTAATTGAAAGAAACATAAGGAAGATAAAGGGTAAAAAGTAAGAAAGAGACTAAAAATTACCTTTCAAAGTATTTTAGGAGTACATGGTATAAGTAACATAGATGTTTCATTTATGTATGAGTTAGTGGTATTAGGCTTGGACCACAATTGTATCATTATTAAGGGTAAGGTAAACGATTAGTGCTTTCTTTATCTCAAGAAATTTAACAATTACATGTAGAACAACATTTGCTACCATCGGAGGAATTTCTAGAGTGAAATAAGAGTTCAATTCTATAAAGAAGAATCTTGAGCATGCAAGTTAAGATGCAAAAATACAGGAGCTTATAAAATCAATTAAAAAATTGACAGCTTAGATGCAACCTACTATAAATTACATAATTGAGAATCGGTATGCTTATTTAGATAATCCTTCTCATCATTATCAATATTTAAATCCATCACTTTCACCCATCTCTTTCTTAACCTACTATATAATCTTATGTAAAATAAACATTAAATTGAAATCACCCAAATTCTTATGTCAGAACTTTAATCTTAAAGCATCCTAACTTTTTTATTTTCACCAAGTTTCTAAGAATGAAAGAGTCGAAATGTAGCTTTCTATTGCTTTATTAACCAAAATTCTCAAAAGCCATTGAAATTAGATTTGGAATGTTATAATATGAGGATTACTAAAGAAAGCTCACCAAATTTATGCAAATGCGTTCATTATGTTAATATCAACATGAATTTGCAAGATAATATTACCATGTGATGAGACATTTAGAGGATTTTCTCTAAAGTTACTTTATTTATTTTCTATCTATTTCCATCTAAGAGATCATTTTATATTATCCATTCTTAAATTCGGCAAAGGAACTAAAAACAACCATATTGGCTACCATTATTATAATCCTTTTGGAATGGCTATAAAAAGCGGATGAGTTCTTCAACCACCAATCAAAGAAATGCATCTCTTTTCATGGATGTCAAAGTAATCTAATCACATACATAATTTGTTTTTCTACTTACATGGAAAATTTTAAGAATGAACTTATTCTAGGCTATGCTCTTAAACTCTTTTAAATGTGGAATTAAAGCCTAATAGATAATGGAAGTCAGCATATTCACAAAATCAATAACAATCTTGCAATCTAATTAAAAAACCACCCTCTCCTATCCATTTTCCATTACCAATTTTACCCCTTCTCTAATAGCTAAGCTTTTAGTTTCCTTTGAACTATATAACCAATTAAAAAACCTCCAAAGCTTTCAATAACCTTCCAACCATATAGCCATACTATTATTGACAACAAAACTCGAAGTTATAGCCTCAACTAGCAAAGTCCAAGAGCATTCACATTTGCTCTTAAATATGTGCCTATAGGACAAGTCTAGTTATTGATTTGACCCACCATAAAATTGTTCACTTTATATTTTCTTGATAACTTTATTTTCTTTCATTACTAGATTTTATAGAGAATACTTAATCCCTATCACAACTATCTAAACCTTTGAATTTCTCCTTGGAAACCCGCTCCTTACCTTTCTTTCCAAATCATGCATGCTACTAGTCACCTTCACCTCCAATTCCATTTCCTAACCTTTGAAATTCAATAGACTTAAATCACTATTTTGAGCCACTTAATAAAGGTCACTACTTTATCCTGATCCACTCTTAATTTAAATGCTCCAAACCAAACCACTTTCACTTAACCACATGTAATAAAGTGTACCTTATGGTCTCCTCTTCTCCATAAAAGCAACACAATGGTGTTGATATGGTTAATGCTAATGTAGGTTTACTAAGGTTAGAAGAGAGTTCAAGCACTTCCATCTAAAATGATGAACTTTTGGTAAGGTATTATCTTTCCACAACTTTTTTTTTATTGTGCTTTAGATGAAGATGGTTTTCTTTTTATTATAGTTTCATTTCGTCTTCTAGTATAATAGTTTGCTATTTAATGGTGCATGTATCATCTTTACTATGTGGTCAAATAATGGAGTCACAAGGTTCAATTGTGTAGGTATGTATGGTTCTAATTTCTACCGCCTCTATATTGCTCACTAATAAATACTTTAATCTTCTTGTATCCTAAATTAAACTTTCAATTATCACTAAAGTCACTCGCTTTCATGTTTGCAGCCAATCCATTAAGGTTTGTATATAGTTTGTAATCTTACAATAGAGGCACCTATATAGGGGTTTACATGTTGACCATATGCACACATTAACCATAACATTCATTAAGAAAGAATCTTCTTCCCTTCCATAATGTTATTTTATCCTTACCATACACCTTCCTCACATTTATTGCTAACGTGAAATCTTGATTAGGTTAATAGATATCCTTTAAGACTAACTCATAAAACACTAAGATTTGATTCCAACCTTTAAGTAAGTTTTGTTAATAAGGCTAGATTATAACCATCTAGGCCCTTAAATCCAATTCCACCAACCTCCTTAGATTTAGAAAGTTTTCCTAATGTAGAGGAATGGATGTACAATCTTACAATTAGGGGAGTGGGATTCACTTTAATTAAGTTAATATTAGAACTATTAATAGAAAAATGTCCACTTGTTATCATAATTATACTACTTATATATATATATATATATATATATATATAATGATTTTATTAATGAATGCATTCGTTATATTTTATAAACCTTTATAGGATGGAAAAATTCTCTTAGAAAATGATTAAGAGTACTCAATGTACTTAGTAAGAGGTCAAATGAATAAACCTTTTATCTTTTCATTATGACATGTGTACTAATTGGAACTAACCGTCAGTTTACAAAAAAAAAAAAAAAATTAAAATTAACACATAAAACTTGTACACACTATGTTTTCAATAAAAATATATTAAAGCAAAAAGAACAAATTGGCATACATATGAGTATTCTATGGTTTCTTTTAATGACAATTTTACAAATTTGTTTTATTAGCAATACTAAAAAGAATCGTTCAATAATTTACATTTATTTTTATAACATTAATTGTAAAAAAAACTACTAAACTAAGTCACATGATTGTTATTATTTACTAATAATTTATGACCAAAAAAATTATATTATGGCAAATATTATTTATGGTACACTAATACTAATAAATAGCATTTAAAGAGAATTTATTAATTAAATGTTATTTTGTAATGGAAGAATTTATTGTTATTAGTTAATATAGAAAAAAGAAAGTTAAGGAGTAAAAAAAAAGGAAGTAATAAATGCATCCAAAAAATGAAACCAAGAACTCAAATTTACAAAAACATAATTATAATTTACACTTTAAAATATATTATACATTTTTTTGCCACCTTACTGTGCCCCTTAGCCTAGGAAACTAACCCATACCAACATATCTAACATATTCATCCCTCTCCCTTCCTTTGTCCTTAAAGGAAATTTACAACTAGGGTATTAACCTCATTACACCATTTGATTAGAAACTTAAAACATCACATGAAATATGTTAAGATAATCAAGTCACAAATTTCATCATTATTTCACGATCAAACTTCACTTAGCAAACCTTGTTTCCTACCCTTTAGCTTCTTTACAATCTTTTCACTTACTAAGAGGTTTATCTTTGGATCCACCCTACGAAGTGGGAAGACGCAAATATATACCAAAATCTTCAATTATTCCTAGCCCTAATAGACTTCTCACTTCAAACTTCACATTATCTAGAGTCCTAATAGACTTTCCACTTCTAATTTCTCATTATCCAAAGTGTTCCTATTGAAAAACACATTAGACTTACTCATACTGATCTCTTACGTTGAAGTATTAAGGTATTCTTTAATGATACTAGTCTACATAGTAAGTTTTTATGTTGTAGCTTTTGAAAATAATGAGTAATCACATACAAAAAATAAACACAAGAGTCTAAAGTAAGAATTTTTTATAATTAGACTTTTAAGCTCACTACTTATTAGGCTCTTGTCTATTTCTCTCGAAAAAATATCAACTACTAGAACGAAGAGATAAGGTGATTAAGGATCACCCTGTTTAAGTCCCTTTCTTAGTGTTATATAACACACTTTTATTTGATTGACCATGAGAATAAAGTAGACCGTAGATATACATGATATCACCTAATTAATCTACTTCTTATCAAAACCATATTATTGAAGCATTGCTTTTAGAAAGTCTCATTCACTCTATCATAGGTTTTATATATATCAATTTTTACAATACAAAACCATTTTTGCCCTTTCTTTCAATTTTTTTTTAAGTGAAAACCTCATGTATAATCATTATATTATCATCGATCATTCTTCTTGAAATAAATACACTTTAGTTTTCTAAAATAAGCTTTCTTAGAAATGGTATCAACTTGTTAACTAAAATTTTTCAAACAACTTTATATGAGAAACTGTATGGATTAATAGCATGAATTGTGAGATATATTAGGGATTATGGACTTAATAGTTAGGGTAATATTAATGTGATTTAAGATGGACAAAAAGAAGCTTATTTTGAAGAAGCTTTTGACTACAAGGGTTGGTTGCACTACCTAGTGTAGTTGGCAACTCATACCTCTAGGGAAGTTACTAGTATAGAATATTGAGAAAATGGTAACTAAAATATCTTTATTTCTTTTATTTTAATAAATTTACTTTTAATACATTTCAATTAACACTATATAATTAATTATAGGTGGCATCATATAGCTTATGTAGCATATAAATGATGCGTTTTAGGATTCAATTAGTTGAAGCATATACTTTAGATAGGATATTTTTAGGCAAGATAGAAACATTAATTATGATGAGAATAGATTTTGAGCATGGCATTTGTGAGATGTTTATTTTATTAAATACAACGTGACTTTTGTAGAAATCCTATTCTTTAAGAATAGATGATTACTGAACCAGAATGTTCTCGATTAATTTTGATGTAATAAAACCAATTATTACTTTGATAAACAAGTAAATTTGAAAAAAAAAAAAACTATAGTAGCTTAAATATCTAATCGATATTCAAATTATATAATTGAAGTAATTTTGGATTTTTTTCTAAGAATTGATATGAATTAATTACCAAAAAAGAACCAAGCTAATTAATAGCAAAAACCAAGTTTTCAATGCAATATTTGACTTGCCACTTGAATGGCTAAGTTTTGCCATTAGAATAACATGCTTAACGTTACTATCTTCTAAAAATTCATTTTTCCATTTGAATGCAAAGGAAGAGCTAATTGGATGAGTTGCTCTTGATCTCTTTTAGCGCTCTAAAGTGCCATTCAAACAATGAGCTCATAGCATCTAATTGACTTCTTATTTTGTGAGAGGCATTTGATGGCACTTATGAGGTGCCTAATGACAAATGGACAAAGTAGTCATATAAAACTTACGGTTGCATTAAATGCTCACATGCTCTTGAGTAATAGGAAGTTTTAGCTAGAAGCTTATAATACAACAACTTAGGTAAATTTGAAGCAATCAATTAAGTCTCTTTAAGTAATACAATTTTATTCTCCTCCATGAATTCATTTGTCAATTTGTACTTAAATTTGCTACCTCTCTTAAGTGAAAAAGTGTAGTGTAAAAATAAGCTTTTATTTACACATTAAAAAACCAATATACTATAATTTTCTTGATCATTTTTCATTTGCATATTTAGCTTTTGAGAGTTAAAATTTGATTACTAATAAAAATGGTGTGAAGACCTCTTGAAGAGGCATCATGTGACTATGGAGAGTATAGGGCAATCGGACTTAATGTTAAATTTCCAAGCTTAATTCTCTCTAATCCTTTCTCTTTATTTTATTGCAATAATTTATTCTTCACTTTGTTATCATTCATTCGCTTATTCATTCATGTAGTTATTTATTTGATTAAAAACCATAATTTTTTATAAAATTCAATAAGACCATTCATGCCCTTTTTGGCTTATAGCTAGTGATTTAGTGATAATAGCTTATTAATTTGTTAGACTAAAAACCATGATGAAAAATGAACTAATAATAAAAAAATAAAATGAACTAACTTATGCTTATGCTTACCTCTTTCATATTTATGCTTTGTTGAAACAACAGTTATACTACTCTGACCAAATACTTCGAAACCAACCTTACCTCTAAATGTCCCAACTAAGCCCAACCCTACCTATTTTTTATTGAACCAAATATGGGACCCAGATAAACCTTAAACTACCTTGTTGGTTCAAGAGAACCTTTAAGCGAACTATGATATAGCCATAAATTAGTGCATAACCTCCTTTTTGTTTTGTTCAAGTAGTGTAAAAATCAAATAAAATAAAAATAATGGGGGTTAGTATGGCATGTAAATAACATAGGATAGTAGGGCTGTAATGGGAATTCAAATATTCGAACTCCCCAATACTCCACGATCTCATTCCCATAATATAACTTTCTTTTTGCAAATAGAAAACCCTCAAGAAAGGAAGGAAGCTTTTGGTAAGATCTTCATGTAGTATTTAAAGAACCTTGTTTCCTTTAAAGAGCTATTCAAAAACCATAATGATCCTCGTTTTGTAGTGTCTAATTGTTACAATTCGGATTAGGATGCTTCTTTGTGAAGAGAAGCTAAGAAAAAGGAGTTTTTTAGTAAGTTATTGTATGAATGTTAAAGAAATTCATTTCTTTTTTAAGGCAGTGCAAGAAAAACGTGATAAATCTGATCTTCTAATGTTTAAGAGTTTTAGAATGACGTTAGCATGCAATTCCATCAAGATATCACATAATTTTCTTCCTATCCCTTGTTTCTTTAAATTTCATCTAATTGGTGATGTTGTGAGTAGAGAACCTTAAAGGAAGTGGTTACTGATGAGTTCCGGTATGGTGGATGTTGTTTGGAAGTATCATATTCAGGTAGTGTTACATCAATGTTTAGCTTGTTAGGTTGGTGTTGTTCATAGAAGCAAGGTAGTAAGAAGTCATGCATGTGTATGTGCATCAAAGGGAAAACACAAAGAATACACACACATCGTGTTTTCCCTTTAATTAGTTTTGTTAAACAAATCATTTTATAAGTTTTTTAAGTCTTTTGAGTTGAATTTTCAACTAGTATAATATGAAATAGTTACTAGAAGCTTGAAGCAAAGGGGGTTGCTGAGTGGAAGTGAAGTTGGACTTGAGTCGAGTTAGGGTTTTAAGTTTAATTTTTATTATGTGAATAGATTCTAGGCTACTAGTTAACTTAGTTACTAGTGTTTGCTTAGATCCAAGTATGGGATAAATGGTTTCTAAATGTATGTACTATCCTACGTTTTACTTAGGATGTTCATATGATCGTCTAAGTAGCGAAATTGACGGTAAAAACTGATTTTTGACATGCCATATTGGAATTTTGGAATTATCATTTTTGCTATCTGGATGTTCACATGGATATCATCATTAAAATTAAAATAATGATGTAGAACACATTATGGTTCATGAATTGATCAAAAAAGCCATCTAGAAAAACGAAGTTAATATATAGATAGCATTGCTAACCTTGAAAAGAATAATTAATACTGAAATTAGTAATTGAATAATTAGTTTAGATATGAAATACAATATTATCTATTTCTTAATTGACCTGAGTATCCCATTTTTAGATAATCATTTCTTATAAATAAACACTATCCCTGCGAAGTAAGCAGGACGCATTATGATGGGAAAATATATAAAAGGCCAAAGATTTACCGAATTAAATCCATTGTCACAGCTAAGGCACTTACAGTTACACTGCAGATCATGATGGAACCAATATTCATTTTGTTTTTATTTTATAATATTTAACAAATATGCGAGTTTAAAAAAAAAAAAAAGAAAAGAAAAGAAAAAAAAGGGGCGAAAAATCAACACGAGAAAAAAACTCAGGTTAGAAAAGCGATGAGTCCGGAGTCTGGTCAGGACATGAACTCACGATTCCGACTTTCCCAATCATCGAATCGGAAACCCTAAGGTGCTCATCAGTTTATTATTTCATGTCTTTTTCTAATTTTTACCTGTTAATTGGTCCATTGGTATTATTTCAATAATTTGAAATTAAATTAGGGTTTCAGAGTTGTAACGATCGCGATCACTTGACTCAATTGACTCGGTATGTAACTCGGAAAATCTCTGGGTTGACTCAATCATCAACTCAGCACGTGTTTGATTTGAATACCTTAGCTTAATTCATGATTCTAACCCTCGTGTTCATGCGGTTTGTTCTTTGATTCTACTCGCATCTTTACGAGTTACTGAGTCAAATCATTCAATTCGCAAATGCACGAATTATCGACACCTATTTTGGCATTACTGAGTCAAACTGATCAGGATTATGCTTCAAATAGCTCTTTCTGTCTTCATATATATATAAGAATGTAATCTTCAATCAAGTAATATATGATTCATAAAGTTAAGAAAATAAAAGGCGATGTTTCACAGGTAGTTTGGAGTGTGTAGATAATTTGCAACAGTGTTTTTCTGTCTGTGTATCCACCATATATATTTTGCCATGCATAAATTAGAAGAATCTGCAGCATTAATTAGTTGTTACTTATGACATACCACACTGTTGGGCCAGCCACCTCTGAGTGCACTAGAAACTCATCCACTAGTTAAACCTAAGAAATGTTCTTGGTAGGGATTTGGTTCTGGATGTTTTGCAATTTATCTTTCTAGTGCCTAAATTTCAATCATTAGGCCAACCTTTGGTGTTGATAGATGATTTTTCGGGGGTGTTTTTAGAGAATGTAGATGACTTGATTTCAGAAATTAAAGTGTGGTATGTGTATCATGCAGTTTGAGCTGGTGGATTTACACATTGAAGCCATTGAAAGTTGAAATATCATTCATATGGGTTACAATTTTCACGATCAGTTACATTCGCTTGATATGTTCTTCAACTTGACCATAATTGTGAATCTCAATCTAAACCCTAAAAACTTTGTTCAAAGTTAAAACAGTTGAACCTGTGGAGAATTGTAAAAGAAGTGAAACTTTTTTTCAACCCATGCAATCGATAGTGATATTGTGATTATCTTCTCTTTGCTGGTTCTATGAAAGGTGAGAGATAGTGAAAAAATCCTGGTCCACTAACTTCATAGATTGATTACATGACTGTGTTGGCATTTGATTATGATATAATATCTTCATTACAAGGGACGTTTTGGTATTTGGGAGATCTGAATGGATAAAAATTTTTTCCTTACATCTTCTCCACCTTTAGAATTATTTGGTTTGGCAAGCTCAAATTTGTCACCCCGACTTTTTAGCTCTAATTTTTGAAAATGCATTTTGAGTTCCACTAACCTTTTCTTGTTGTTTCTAGATACCAGATTTGCTCAAGCAATAGATCTTATGGATTTAAGGGGTTAGGAGAAGTGAATTGCATCCTGGAAGCATACGATAGAACTCTTTATAGGATAATGATTCATCACATCAGGCAGGCATATGCAAAGTAAGTTTCTTTCCATTAGAGAATAATTAGAAAAGAGGAGCTATACCATGTTTTCTTTGGGTGTTTAGCCATAACTACGTTGAAGTTCCATGAGGCGTTAGTTTCGATATTTATATCTTTTTTTCCCTTCTCATGACTATTTTTGAAGTTTCATCAAGTTTCTTGCTGTATAATTGTCTACTGTCCTGTGGAATTTCAAGAGAGTAGGAGGCAGAAATGGATTTTGACCTTTCGAGCTAGCTAATATGTGGAATGTGGAAGTCTCAATTCTGCTGTTGTTTACATATGCTTGTTTTTGTGAATATATACAGTTTGGTTGAAATCCTCCTTTTTACGTTTTGTTAGTTCAATCGCCTATATTTCTTTAATAGATTTTTCTTTGACTTTGCAACCAACAAAATCGATTGTTGACTATATATCGGTAGCTGTTTGCAGCACGAACTTATCTTGTTTGTTAAATAAGATCACTGGACTGCCTTGTGGATTATGTAACTACACTTACATTTTTTCTTCTAACATGGCAGCCTATATTTGATGGAGTAAATTCATTGTGTTGTTTCTATTTACCTGATGGTGAATAGATGGCCCCAATGCGACCTGCAGGATGCGTAGACCCTGGATGGGAGCATGGTATTGCCCAAGATGAAAAGAAAAAAAAGGTCAAATGTAATTACTGTGGGAAGATAGTCAGTGGAGGAATTTTCAGGTTGAAGCAACACTTGGCTAGAATATCTGGGGAAGTAACTCACTGTGAAAAAGTTCCAGATGAAGTTTGTTTGAGTATGAGGAAGAACCTGGAAGGATGCCGCTCTGGTCGTAGGAAAAGGCAATCTGAATATGAGCAGCCATCCTTAGCCTTTCATTCCAATGAGTACCACGATATGGAAGAAGCAGTTGATGGATACAACTTGAAAGGGAAAAAGGTAACTGGTGAGAATAATTTGGTAATAAGATTTGCTCCTCTTCGGTCATTAGGTTATGTGGATCCTGGTTGGGAGCACTGTGTTGCTCAGGATGAAAAGAAGAAAAGAGTGAAGTGCAACTACTGTGAGAAGATTATTAGTGGTGGAATAAATCGGTTTAAACAACACCTGGCTAGGATTCCTGGCGAAGTTGCATATTGTGACAAGGCACCTGAAGATGTTTATCTCAAGATTAAGGAGAATATGAAATGGCATCGTACAGGTAGAAGACTTCGGAAGCCTGATACCAAGGAAATTTCTGCCTTCTATATGCCTTCAGATTATGAGGATGAGGAAGAAGAGCAGGATGGAGGAATGTTGCAATGTGCAGGAAAGGAGATAGTGACCTTTGATGAAAGAGATGAAGATAGTGATTTCAGAGGTATAACTAAGACTAGGTTTTCCAGTATTAGTGCCAATAGTCCTGAGCCACCACTAAAAAAATCACGATTGGACTCTGTCTTTTTAAATTCTCTGAAAAGCCAGATGTCACCTCAATATAAACAAGTAAAACGAAAGATAGGCTCTGATAAGAGGAACCGCAAGGAAGTAATATCTGCTATCTGTAAATTCTTCTACCATGCTGGAATTCCTTCTGATCTTGCAAATTCTCCATACTTCCACCGGATGCTGGAGTTGGTTGGACAGTATGGTCAAGGTCTCAAAGCTCCATCAAGTCGACTGATTTCTGGCCGATTTCTTCAGGATGAGATCACATCCATAAGGGAGCATTTAGCCGAGTTAAGAGCATCATGGTCAAGCACTGGTTGTTCAATCTTGGCTGATAGTTGGAAGGATGTACAAGGGAGGATTATGATCAACCTTTTGGTCTCATGTCCTCGTGGTCTATATTTTGTCTCTTCTGTTGATGCCACTGACATTATTGAGGATTATGGCAGCCTTTTTACATTATTAGACAAAGTTGTGGATGAGATAGGCGAAGAAAATGTTGTCCAGGTAGCAGTTTGCTTTCTTTCTTCAGGCATTATATGTGTTATATTTCTTGTAGCCAATGGGCTAGCTTGGCAGAACTTCTTCTTCTTTTTTTATTTTTTTTTGGCCAATAGTTAGCAGAATTTGAGTGTCCTCAATTTCAATTGCAGGTAGTTACTAAGGACACTGACAGTTTCAGGGCTGCAGGAAAGATGCTTGAGGAGAAGAGGAAGAATCTTTTTTGGACTCCATGCGCTGTAGATTTTATTGATGGAGTGCTTGAGGATATTTTAAAGATAAAATGGGTTGGTGAATGCTTTCAGAAGGCTAAAACGATTACAAATCTCATATACAATAGCAACTGGCTTTTAAGTTTTATGAAGAAGGAATTTACAGCAGGAATGGAACTTCTCATTCCTGGTCTAACAAAATTCTCCACTAGTTTTTTCACCTTACAGAATCTGTTGGACCAAAGAGTTAGTCTTAAAAGAATGTTTCAGTCAAATAAATGGCATTCTTCTCGACTTTCCCGAAGTGATGATGGCAAAGATGTTGAGAAAATTGTCTTGAACGCTACATTTTGGAAGAAGGTGCAATATGTGAAAAAATCTTTGGAACCTTTTATGCAAGTTCTCCAAAAGATAGATGCTGCTGAAAGCCGGTCAGTTCCATTTATATATAATGACATATGGAGGACTAGGCTTGCTATAAAATCCATTCATGGTGATGATGCACGAAAATATGGACCTTTTTGGAGTGTGATTGACAACCGACTTAGCTCATTGTTCCACCATCCTCTTTATGTAGCTGCATATTTTCTCAATCCTGCTTATCGATATCGCCATGATTTTATAATGGTATGAGTACTTGAATATGAAATGGAATATTCTATCATCTCTCATTCTCTCTTTATCTCTCTTATACTCTTACACATCCCATGGCCATTTAGCATCCTGAGGTTATTCGTGGTCTGAATGAATGCATTGTGCGTCTGGAACCTGACAGCACGAAAAGAATCTCTGCTTCAATGCAGGTAAGAAATGGCTCGCTGATACTTGTGAAAATTCTGAAATTTTATTCTTGGAGATTCCTAGAATTAGAATAAATCTTTCAAGCTGTTTTGATAATGTTCTGACTGAGACTTGGTTTTGTAATTAGATTCCGGATTTTGTTTCGGCAAAAGCTGATTTTGGAACTGATTTGGCTATAACTACTCGAACAGAGCTTGACCCAGGTGATACAGCAGCTGCACTTCAAACTAATTGGTCAAGCATTTTAATTGAACCAATTCCACCTGGTGGTTTTAGGGAATTTTTGTTGATGGAATTTTGTATTATTATATTTTCTTTTCAATAGCCTCTTGGTGGCAACAACATGGGATAAGCTGCCTTCAGCTACAGCGAATAGCTATAAGGATTCTGAGCCAAACATGTTCATCTGTTGGATGTGAACATACATGGAGTATATACGATCAGATTCACAGCAAAAAGCAGAATAGTCTCTTGCGGAAGAGATGGAATGACCTTGCCTATGTTCACTACAACTTACGATTAAGAGAGCATCAACTTGGTGGGAACCCCAACAACCTGGTCTCTTTGGACAGTGGAATGCTGGAAAACGTACTGGAAGACTGGGTTGTAGTGGAAGAGAGACAGAGAGTTGCAGAAGATGAGGTACTATTCATCTCCATCACTAAAGTAATCTTACATCTCCATAGTTTTGGATGTTTACTGAAATTTTTGGATAAAATATAATAATATTGAACATGCTATCCTGCTCTAGGACATCATTTACAATGACATTGAGCATTTCTATGGCGATGACATTGACCACAATGTCAATGAGGTGGAAGACAGAAGACATTCACGCTCCATTGCTTTAGCTAATGCAGTGGAACCTCTGGGACTTGATGCTGTTGGTGGGGCAGTTACAAGTGACGAAGAAGAGATTGACTTTCTTGAGGATGATTTAACAGAGTAGATGAGTTTGTAAACTGGTCACCATGACATGCATATAATATTGGTGCATGCATATATCATGGCAGGATTCATACACACAAATGGTTTGACAATTCTGCAAACCATTTTTATGCTGTAAATTGTATTACTATGCCAATAGTTGAGAAGTTATGTCATTTGAGAGTCGTTATCTGGGCCTTCTTATTCATCTATTACGAAGTTTAGCAGTGTTCCTTGGTGTAACGGCATACGATATAACAGTGTTTTTGCCCCCTCTTGGTTCCTGATAAGATGCTGGTGTAAAATAATATTCTTGTTTTGCCCAAGTCTCAAGTAGTCCTCTGTTTCGTCATGTGAGGATACTGCGTGACGCGTGGTGTGCGCTTCATCTCCTTCAAACTAGAGACCATCTTACCATCCAATTTGCTAACTGTTATTTGAAGTCTTGTGATAATGCTGAAGATTATTTGCTGGATTAACGCAAGGCATGTGTACTGCATTCAGTATGTTGAGGTACATCTACTTTGAGGTACTAACAAGAGTATGGCGAGAATAAACTCTTTTTTAGTGCTTAAGATAGCGTTTCGTTTTCAATATAGTATAGGAGAACGGTACAAGTATAACATTTCATAAAGAACAATAGTAGAAGTTTTTATACCATGTTTGGTAATTAAATACAATACAAGAAATTCTTATTTGTTTGTAATGCATAAATATTACTCTTAAGTATCTATTTTGATAGTTATTGTTGTCATGTATTTATTTAATTGTGTTTTTCCATTCCATCGCGATCTTAGTACTATCGTCACCATAGCCATTGCACCACCACCAACACTATGATAATATCAATATCTTTGACTCATCGCAACTTATATAACATAATTATAGCAATAGTGACATTGATTGATTAGTAATAGCAATAGTAATATGATAAGGTAATAGTTATGTGTAGGTGACGATAGACTACGATAATATCAATATCATTGACTCATTGCAACTTATATAACATAATTGTAGAAATGGTGACATTCATTGATTAGTAATAGCAATGGTAATATGATAAGGTAATAGTCTAGGGTTTTGTTTGCACTTGGCCAATAGTTTAGAGAGTATATTTGCAATTATCTCTAAAATTTTTGTCGTTTTTAAGAGTGTAAATGAGCTAAGTAAAGGTAGTATAGTACTAAGCTTAAGTTCGAGCTCAAGTTTAATTCCAATTTTAAAGTTCAAGCTTAATTCAAGTTTGGTCTAGTTTAGAATTTTGAATTCGAGCTTAATTTAAAATCTTATTTCATGAGTTCAAACTTGATTTGGTTTTATTGAGTTTTTCTTTAATATATTTTGATGATAACAAAAAGATGTATATGAACTTAACAAGATTTTTAAGTATGTAGAGTATTTAAAAGAAAGTAAGCTTGAACTTGTTAGAATGTATATCAGAGTATATATCAGTAAATCAGAATGTATATTACAGTATATATCAGCAAACATCAAAACATCACTGTGTGCGTTTAGAAATATGTTCAGCTGTTATTTCTAAATTGTTTTAATTAACTTAAACAAATTAAGTGCAAAAAAGCCTAGCTCCACTTTATTAAGTATATTTGAGTAATATATTCAATTTCATTCTACTAAAGTTGGTTAAGTTCATTGGGATTTAAGTTAAAAGATGCTTAAGAATTAGAGTCGAAAATTTGAATGATTAAGATTTAAGTAGTATGTTTTCTAACAATCTTGGTTAGAATTGTTCAAGGATTGAAATATAGTAAGGATATTAATCAAAAGAGGATTCTAATTTTTTTTTTTCTATACAAGGATATTTTTGACAAGTTGAGTTTGAAAATCTCATGATAAGGGTTGATGAATTCAAATTCTTAATCTTGAAGATATCTTACAGATAAGCCTAAATATCTTTAAGTAATCCAACTTAATCTCTTATGGGATTTGTTTTGACAAAATTCAAAGAAAGATATTGAAGAAGGAAGAATATTTGTTCACGGCAATTAAAATAAGTGTGCTAGATTTGTTCTTATCTCCTCATTCTTATCTTTATTATTTGAAATATTTGAATTTCCACGAAGACAACTGTAAATTATCATTACATGCAGCAACATTCGAATTACACAAGCATGGCAAAGGAATAGATTTGAAATAGTTTAGTTTGAAATTTTTTTAATTTCAATAATTGGTTCCTATTTTCATGGGATACGTCTACAATATCAAAACTGATTTTTTTAAAAACAAAGATATCATGGAACAGATTTGGAATAGCTTAGTTTGAAAATTTTTTAATTTCAATAATTGGTTCCTATTTTCATGGGATACGTCTACAATATCAAAACTTATTTTTTTAAAAACAAAGATATTATGGAGAAAAATATGGAAATAGCGGTTTCTAGCTATTATATGAGGGTATATTTAATTTAAAGTTGCTACTATTCGAGAGGATATATTGCACACTCAATATCAGAACTAACGTTAAAAAAATTATCTTGAGAAGATTGTCAAAAATTGAGTGAAATCAATTTTCATTTATACATTGTTATTGCTTTTGAGCAAAAATTTCCTTGTATTATCTCATTTTCCTTGTAAATGTTTCTTTTGTATTTGTGAGTGTGAAAGGATTAGGAAATTTTCTGAGTCCCGTATTTAGCTTAGGAAGAAGCTAGTGAGATAAGACAAAAGATTGAATATCCTTATAATCTCTCATTGATTTTTGCTTATTAAAAAGCTTGGATTAGTAGAACAAGACCTGCAAGGAGAATTGAGTCCTTAGTAGTGGAGCTAAAAGAGAGCAGTAGGTAAAAGGCCAAAGCTCTATAAAATTCTTGTCTGATCTTCTTACTCCTTATTTTCTTTTCCTTTTGATTGTTATTATTATTTACTTTTTGAGTTAATAATCAATTTCCAACTACTTACTCCATTTAAGATATTAAGAGGGATTTTTAATTCATAAATTTTAGTTTTTGCAAAAAAATATTAATTCACTCATCTCTTAATATCTTACTAGGACCAATAGGTTTAAACTCGTTTGACCTTGATTTTATCCTAAAAATATAATTTTTTTAATTAAACTAAGGGTAAATTGTAAATATATCCACTATTTTTTGCTCATATATTTGCTTTATAATTTAGCCTCCCTATATATCCCCTATATTTTCTTTATATGCTTTTAGCCTCCTCATTTTTTAAACTAAGTCAAATTCTTAAGAAGTGTACTCTCAAATCTTATTTTAGTATTTTGCATTAGATATATAGTAAAAAATAAAATATATATATATAATTAAAAGCAAAACGATCATATAAAAGTATAAAAGACATTTTTTTTAATATTTGAGGGTTTAAGTGTTTAATTTTAAAGATATGGAGTTAAGTGTGCATGAAACATATATAAAATGACACATTTATATTTTATACTTAGACTAATATTAAATATCCAATCTGAACTCAAACTTAAATAATATATATGTGCAATTTGACCTCGATAAAGCTCTCTAGTTAGTATAACTAAGTATTTAAAGTTCTAGCTTGACTTAATAATTATTAAAGTAGCTCGAACTCGAACTTAACCAAAACTATATCATATTGAATTTGAATAAATATCTAACTAAACCTAAATAACACACAGATACATTTGCCTAATTCTTACCCTTAATTATTCCCATTTCCAATGTGACTCCTAAATTCGTAGATCGCCTCTTTGAAAAAAACAAAAAAAGACCCTAAAGTTTAGTGTTTTCATGTGTATGTAATGTTCATTTTGCATTCCAGCTAAAGGTAATGAGTTTTTTTCTATTAATAGTAGATATTTATTTATATATATTGTAGGCAAATGCTGTTACATAGTTCCATGTGTTACATCAAATTTTGCAGAGTCATTGTTCCTATTACAAACCAAAGCGTGTGCCTTAGTTATAGTAGTAGCACTTTACACTCCTAGTGATAACCTCATTGGGTTTAGCATCAAAGATCAAGAGTGGACAAATAAGACTAGGAGGACAAACATGATAGATTTGTCTTGCTGCATTTTTCTAGCCATATTTGTGGGTGATTTGCTAAAAGGTTCACCTCCTTTAGCACAAAAAAAAAAAAAATGCAGACCTATTGAAAGTATTTAACATTTGCCATGTAAGCAAAAAGTATATTATAAGTGAAACATGAGTCATTTTTTAAGGACAATAATAATTTCACTACAATTAATGAGTCCATTTGTATTTCAATTAATGGCATCCTAAATTTTGCACAAAGTATAAGGCTAAAATAAAGGCTCCATAACTCAATTTGTATTATATCCATCTGTCTAAGCTTACGAGTGAAGCCTACTATCCAATACCTGCATTATAAGGCTGAAATAAAGGCTCTATAATTTAGGTTACATTATATCCATCTATCTAAGCTTACAAGTGAAGCCCACTATCCAATATCTGCATTATAAGGCTGAAATAAAGGCTCTATAATTTAGGTTACATTATATCCATCTATCTAAGCTTACAAGTGAAGCCCATTATCCAATACCTACATTCATCTCAAAGATCTCCACTTGCAATTGTAATATCAAAATTTGAAGTGAGTGAAGCGTGTGTATCTAGCTTCACCCAATGTTCTTGTAACAGCTGCCATGACTAAGCCTGCATATCTATATGTGAGATTCTCTTTCTTTTGAAGATTGATAGAGCCCAATCTTCATGCGCTCGTTGCCTTGCAGAAGTCCATAATATATTGAGATTATCTAAGGGCTTAATATTTTTAAAAACAATTTGATTCCAATTGTGCCAACATATCCATAAAAAGAATGCTAAGGTAATTCCTTTAGAAGGATATGGGCTATTATTGCTTGACACAGGAGGCTTTAGATGTGTTTGCAACTATGCAATCACATCGAATGGTTCTATTAGTGTATACCCTTGCTCATTTAAAGTATGAATAATTGTTGGATAGAAGAATAAGGCATGGGATATATTTTCAAGTCTTACAATACATAGCGAACATGTATGATCAAGGGTAGGCATTAAGAAACAAGTTATCTTTCATTGCATCGCATTTATGCATATCCTCCATAAGAATATTTGAAGTTTGGGTAGAAGAAATAATCTCCATAGCCAAGAGACATCTTGTATTGAAGAAGTAGGTGCTACTAAGGCATAAAGAAATTTGTAGATTTGATACGTATTGAAATTAGCCCCATTTTTAGTTCCTAATTGAATGTCTTGTTTGTCTATTAAGAGGATGTACGGGCTAAATATTTGGCAAATTTACTTAGTTAGCTCAAAGCGTAATACACATCATTCCATTCATCAACATTCTTCTAAGCTTGCTACACTGTTAAATTTTCTACATGTTTACCAAGCAAACCTTAAATTAATGATCTAATTGTTTGTTTGCTTAACCACTTATCATGCTAAAACTTTGTGGCTTCATCATGTCCAAAGGTAATTATCGAATGTTGTTTAAGTAGTTGAAAACCATGAACTAGCCCTTTTCATGTAGAGGATGAAGAGGGTGTAAGTAGAATCTCATTCCCTTTTAGATAGTTTCTATAATTTTCTTTTTTTTTTTTTTTTTTTTTGGCAAAGGAGAGTCCAAATAGTTCTTCCTTAGTATAGAGTCCAAACCCTCTTCATTTTAAAGTTATCACTTTTTAATCTAAGATTAATTGGACCTAATCCCCCTTGTTGCTTAGGTAAACATAATCTCAACCATGGATCTAATGATGCTTTCTTTCTTCTTTTTTTGCCATGCCATAAAAAGTTTCTACACTAAGAATCAACAGTCTCAAATGTATGAATAGGAAGTTTAGTTACTTGCATGTAATAGGTTCGAATTGCTTAGAAGGAGGATTTTGTGAGAGTAGTTCAACCAGCAAAACTTAATAACTTTCCTTTCCATCCTACAAGTCTATTTTGGATCTTAGCTAGCATGTCATTGAAATCTTTTGGTTTTGGTTGAAGTTCCTTATTCCATGGAAAGTAAAGATATTTTCTAAAATTAAATGTTTTCTTTAAACTAAGGGGGGATGTTATTTCATTAGCTACATTGTCTTTTGTGTTCCATGAGAAGAAGACAATAGATTTTTTATAATTAACCTTTAAACAAGTCAATGCTCAAAAGTCTTAAGGGTTTGTAAAATACCATTCACAAATGAGTGAGTAGCTTCCACAAGTAGAATGAAGATGTCTGCAAAGAAAAGATGCTATAGCTAATAATTTCAAATGGTAGCCTTGAAATCTAATAAGCTACCATTCACCCTTAAAAACTTGATGTTTTATGAAGCATCTAAAAATTTCCTTGCCGATAAAGAATAGGTAAGGGGAGATTAGATCACCTTAGGATGCCCCAAGTTGGATGGAAGGTATTTAAGCATGAGCCATTAAAGATGACTTGGGTAGTTACAGTTAACATACAAGAGTGCAACGACCTTAACCATTCTTATGGGAAGTTGAGTACATCTAGTACGACAATCAAGAAATCCCATTTTATACTGTCAAATCCCTTTTCAAGGTTGATTTTAATAACCATGAGACCCTTGTTTCCTTGTTTAGATATATAGCAATGAAGAATTTCATGAATAAGGATGTTATCTAATGTCGTATGCTTAGGAATGAAGCTAACATGAGTTAGATGCATAAGTTCATTTAAGAAAGGTCGAAGACGGTGCACAAGGGCTTTTGTGATTACTTTATAAGTAGTGTAGACTTATTAGTCGAAATTGTGTAACTTATGATGCATCTAAATGCTTTGGAATAAGCGTGATTAGCGTTTCATTAAGATCTAATAGTAATGTCCAAGAAGTGAAAACTAAAGTCACAAGGTTTAGGAAAGAGTCTTTAATGATAGACCAACAACTTTCATAAAACTTGGCATGAAAACCATAGTTGCCCAGGGTTTTTGAGAGCCAATTGAATCAAGAGCTTATATTATATATTATATGGAGATAGCTTACTCTAGGGTATTCTTTTATGTCCTAGATAAACCCCACCAAAGATAGGATGGAAGGAAATTCAATAATAGCATATGAGTTTTTTAAGGCAGGTATAAAAATTCAAACTACTGTTTATTGTTGGACATGAGACATGAGACACTTCAATTCAAAGATCTAATTTCCTATAGCATGCTTTAAACCCTAAATCTTGTTTTTTTTTTTAACTTTAGGCAAGGACAAGCGCATGATAGTATTTGGTATTTCTATGACCATGCTTAACTCATTTTACTTGGGCTTTCCATTTCCACATATGCTCTTCATGCCTAAGCGTGTCATGCAGTTTATCATGCAAGTATTTCTCTTACAATACCAACATCTGTGATGGCTATTGGGTTAATTGGTATTCCACCTTATGCGGTTGTTGCAAAAGATTTTTCTTTCTAGTATTATTATGACCAAAGACAGTTTTATTCTAAATTTTTAAAGCACTTTACAAGTTTGATAATGCCCATATAATATTGTTTTGATGGAAAGACCAAACTGATTCAACTATATTTAAAAAGGAAGGATGATCTAACGACATCAATTGAAATCTAAAAAGATGTTTGATAGGGTCAAGATTCTAACTAGAATGCATTTGCAACAGGATAAGACAATGATTACTATAGATTTTGACACATGTTTAATAAATATGTTTGAATAGATTGTACTTCAAGAATAATTTGCCTAACCCCTATCCGAAATGTTCTATCTATTAGACCACGTATATCGCAGGCCCACATATCCCAAATCAGCAAGCCCGTAAGACAACATACAAGTATTGTACGAAAGGGTTTCTACTTGGCTAAAAGGTCTACTACCTAGCTTATCCTTTGGACCAATTATATCATTGAAATCACCTAAAAGGCATCACGGTTGATCTTTCGTATTGTTATGATAAGACATTCTCCTTTCCTAAAGTAAATACCAATGAAAAACTAAGGGTTAGCAAACAGCCTAACCTGGACTAAGGTATAGATTTCTTGTAGGGATTGGTACATATAGTGCATAGAAAGTGAATCCTCCTTCTAGTGTAGCAGCAAACCTCCTCTTCATCCTTTCGCTTCCAAACAAAATACCCCTTCATATGGCAACGAATAGGCTAGCTCATACAAAGCAACCGTGTTCATTTTTGTCTCAACTACAGCAGCATGTCAGGTTGTAAACCATGAACCATTTCCTTGATCGCATTAACTTTAAGGATTGAGTTTGCACCCTTAATGTTCCAAGAGAGTATTTTAATCAGCCTTATAAAATATTGGAAGTAGCTTTATATCCATTAAAGTGGTAACAACTCTATACTAAGGAGTTTATCGAGTAAGCTGAAGCATACGTTTTGTTTTAAGGTGAAATTTGTAAGGATGAAAATCACCAATTAGAAGGGCTACTATCTCTTCTCTACTACAATAAACTAGAGGAATCGTGAACATTTTCCTTATTAGCAAAGTTATTAGTGTGATCACAGTAGTGGGTTCAAAATTCAGTCATTGGAAAAACATGTGTATCATAATCACACATGACATTTCTCACTAGTCCAATATGATGTCTAGATACATCATGTGGTCCATGATTTTCATAGGAATCACTAGCAAGTACTCTTTGATGGTTCTCAAGGTTGCTCCGTTTCTAAAGATCACTTGGTTGTACGTTGATGTTACATGCAATCTTGTATGTGGTACTTATTCCACTAGAGCAATGATTTCAGCCTCTTAAGTATAAAGTCAAACTCGAGTGTTTTAAATAATTTTCCTATGTCAATAAAACCAATAAATTTAAAATTGATTAAACTTTTAATTATAAAATCTAAAATGAATATGAAAAACATTAATATACTCTTTAGAACCTTAATTGCGTATAAAAATCTTAAATCCTATATACCCGTAAATACAAAAGATGTAACCCAAACCTAATAAAAACTCTAAAATAAAAAACCTAAGATTATAAAATATATAAATTTACCCTAATAGTAATAAAGCCCTGATTGGGTACAATTATTGATAAACAAGTGTAATTGCATAAAATTGTTAACAAACAAATAAAGATAACTCATAAATACTAATAAATATAAAGAGTAATAAATTAATTAACAAAACTAACAAGATTACCAATATTATCTTAATGATGCAAACAGTGACCAAGAACAGACAAGGCTGGTTGCTTAATAGGTCCACACTTGCAAAAAGCTTAAAAGGAAAGTGATGAGTAATGTATGAAAAGATAAATGTGAATGAGGAGTAAGCAAAACCCACAATCAACTCCAGAGAATATGATGCACCAATGGAATTTTCGAGGACTCATGGCATAATTCGATATAATGTACAAATCGGTCCAGTAAGGTTACTCGCCACCTAGCCTTACTTAAGGGTTAGGATAAGAGTAATGCTGAGAGTAAACAAGTAGTATTTACACAAGAAAGAAAAATACCCAAGTATATTAATGATAATATGTCTGATGTAGCTACAATTGCAAAGGTATTTATACCCATAAGTTAAGGTAACTTGCCCAAAAGAGAAAAGACAAAAAGGGAATTTTCTAAGGAAATGATATACAAGATACAAAAGGGTAAAAATGAATATTTAAAAAAAAAAACAATTATTGGTGTAACGAATTTTACACATGATTCTATACACGTAACGATGTTATATTAGCAAGGCCATTGGAAGATGTAAACAAAAAAGTACGATCAACTCACTTGTCCGAGCAAATGTGGCTGAGTCAGTTCGGAGTCTCTTTCTCGTCATCTTGACAAGGGTGATGCCAAGTAAGTAATTACCCAAGCGTGAGTGAGAATGAGGATTGGCTGTTCTCTCGACCTTTCACTTCTCAACATACTATCTGCGAAAAATAGGCGGTCATACGGCTCGACATGCAGAACGCGTCAGTGAAGAAATACTCAACTTTGGTAGGAGTCGACTAGAATAAGAGAATCTGTCATACCAGGCCTTCCATTCCTTGGGCCCGGTTGTGAGTCAAAGGTCCCATGGTTTGATTCCCATTATTCCCTCTATGTTGATTAGGATTTAGGATCAAATACTTATGATCTTCGGTCGACTCTCCCTCAAGGTGATAGGGACTGAGGTCAGTAATGTTAAAGGTGTCAGATACCCCATAATCATTGGGCAACTCTAACTTATAGGCGTTATCATTGATTTTCTGGATGATCCTAAAGGGTCCTTAAACTCTTGCAAATAATTTATTCCTCCTTTTGCTCAAAATCCGTTCCTTACTAAGGTATAGCCATATCAAGTCTCCTTGTAAGAATTGTTTAGTCGTCCTATCCTTGGTCTTCTCTCGCATTCTTCTAACAACTTAGTCGATGTACTGAGTGACTTTATCATAGATGTATTGAAGGGAATGTGTTCTAGCCCTCGTGTTAGAGTCCTCTTATACAAATACAAGTATAGAGGTATGATCGAAGGGTAACTCGAGATTGAAACCATAGACAACTTCGAAGGGAGTCTACTTAGTGGTGTCATGTATTGTTTGGTTATAAGAGAATTCAATCACTGGTAAGCAGATGTCCCAATCAGCCAAGTTCCTGCCTACTGCAGCTCGAAATAGTAATCCTAAAGTGCAATTAACCATCTCTATTTGGCTATCAATTTAGGAGTAACAGGAAGTGTTGAATAGTAGTTTGGTCTCCATTTGATACTACAAGGTCCTCCAGAAATGGCTTAGAAACTTTAGGTCCCTATCAAAGACTACACTCCTCGATATGCCATGTAATCGCAAAATCTCCTGTAAGAAAATAGCAGCAATAGCCGAAGTATCGTTAGTTTTAGAGCAGAGCACAAAGTGTGCCATCTTACGAAACTGATCCACGATTACCATTACAGAATCTTTGCCTTGGGTAGTTTGTAGTAATCTAAAAACAAAGTCCATGCTTAATTTGGTCTATGGTTTTGTCAAAACAGACAATGTCATTGCTTTCCCCTTTTCGACTTGGCACTTTTCCTTTTTGCACATGGTACAACTTTCAACAACTCGGTGCACATCTCTCCTCATTCTTGGCTAAAAGAATCAACCATTCAATAGTTCATGGGTCCTTCTTTCTCTAAAATGTTTGGAGAGTCCTCCAATGTGGGCTTTCTTGATTAGCAACACCCTTAGAGAGCAAGTTGGTATGCATAATTTTCCACCTTTGAACAAGTAGCCATCCTCCATATGATACTAATCTACTGTTCTTCCATTGACGTATCGCGTAATTATGGGTCTAAAGTATGAATCCTCATAATACTGTTTTTTAATACTTGCAAACCCAAATAGTCTAGTCTATAGTTCATTCATAAGTGTATGTCTTTTCAAAAGAGCATTTGTAATGACATTGCTCTTTTCTCACTTATATTTTATTATAAAATTGAATTCCTCAAGGAATTCAACCCATTTCGCCTGCCGCTTTGATAACTTAGTTTGACTTCAGAGGTACCTTAATAACTCATAGTTAGTATATATAATAAATTCTCTCAGCAGTAAATAGTACTACAAGCGTCAAGAGTTATTTGTCATACATGGAATAGTTCAACTATGGTTCTCTAAGCTTTTCACTATGGAAGGTAATTGGTCAACCTTCTTGTATTAGGACAACGCCTATTCCAATGCTCGATGCGTCACATTCCAACTTAAATATCTTCTCGAAGTCAGGTAGAACTAACACTAGGGCAGAGGTCAACCTTTTTTTTACCTCGGCAAAGCTCCTCTCCTCCCTTTTTCCCCATCAGAAGTTAGTGTTTTTCTTCATCAGTTCACTAAGTGGTGCAACGAAGGTGCTAAAATTCTTGATGAAGCGTCTATAGAATGAAGCTGGTCCATAGAAACTTCTCATGTCAGCATAAGTAATAGGATTCGACCACTCGACAATTGCTCGGATCTTCTCATCATCCACTCTTAAGCCTCTTCCATTGAGTACATAGCCTAAGAATACTACTCCCTCCTAGCAAAAGCAATACTTCTTGAGATTACTGAATAATCTCTCGATATGGAGGATATCTAGAACGGCTCGGAGATGTTCACAATGACTCGGCATGTCGGCACTATAGAGCAGGATGTCATCAAAGTACACCATAACACACTTCTCGATTAGATGTCTCAACACATGATTCTTTAGTCTCATGAAAGTGCTTAAGGCATTTGATAAGCTAAAGGGTATGACCATCCATTCATATAATCTATGTCGAATCTTAAATGTCATTTTCCACTTGTCTCCTAGCCTCATACGGATTTGATGGTAATCAGACTTAAGATCAATCTTGTTGAAAATCTTGACTCTACTCAGCTCATCCAGCATGTCCTCCAATCTTAGGATAGGATACTTGTACTTGATTGTGATATTGTTCATAGCTTGACTATCAACACACATTTACCAGGTTCAATCCTTTTTCGGTACTAGAAGTGACGGCATAGTGCAAGGGTTAAGACTTTCTCTGACATATCTTCTCTCTAGCAACTCATTAACTTGATGTTGGAGCTTAGAAGCCTGCTCTGGATTCATCCGATAGGCTGGCTTATTCGGTAGTGCAGCATTGAGTACTAAGTTAATATAGTGTTATATGCCTCGAGTTGGGGGCAACCCTTTGGGTAACTGTTCTAGGAACAGATCGGCATATTTGTCCAGCAGCTCTTTGATTTCATAAGGCAATTCACCTCGCTCCTTCATTTCTAATAGTCGCCTAACTAACATGAGGATTGGCTCATTAGTATTGATGGCCTCTCGAAGCTTGGCTCTACTCATCAATAGAGCCTTCTTCAATTCGTAAGCAAGTTTTTTCTACAATTTATTAACTTCTCTTGGTGGCATCAAGTTCAATGTGAGCTTCTAACCATCTTTCTCAAACGCGTACTTGTTCTTATAGCCATCATTGATAACTCTTCTATCAAACAACCACAGTCTACTTAGCAACACATGGGAAGCATACATGGATTGTACATCGCAAAGAATCTAATCGAAGTAATTCCCTATAGTAATCGGTAGTAATATTTGCCGAGTGACATGTAGTGCCCCCTTTTCACTCTACTAGTGCAATTTGTACAACCATAGATGTGCAATAGTTGGCAACCTCAATTTTGAAATAAAATCAACTGATGCTACATTGGTATAATTTCCACTATCTACAATGATGGCACATACCTAATCGTTTACCTTATAAGTGGTATGAAACAGATTCTCTCTCTACTCCTCCTCTTATGAGGGTTCCATATTCATTGTGCGTCGGATAACCATGATCAACTAATCTAAGTTCTCGGTGAACACATCTTCTTCAATCATCTCTTTCTCGGCAAGGATCTCCTCCTCCTCGGGTTCTTCATATGTATTGTCTACTTCTAGCTTTCAGATGTCTGCCTTGATGACCATTGTCTATCAATTTGAGCACTAAGCAACCATGTGTCTGAACCCTTGGTACTTAAAGTACTTGATCTGGCTCGTCTTCTTACCTGATCCTTACCCCTTCTCATAAGTTCGGGTTGGGCCTTCAGTGTTATGTTGACCTTTCTAATCAACTTGGACATCTATCTTTCGGTTTAACTCAATACTTGACTATGCTTGGTGACTTGCCTGTCTAGGTCGACTAATCGACATCTTAACCGGTACTCGACTCCTTCTTTGCCTCTCTACTTGTTGGGCTATTCTGATGGCCTCCTCTATTGTTGTGAATCGTTGGAGTTCTACAATGTCTCAAATATCATCTCTCATTCCCGTAATGGACCTAGAGATTGTTTACGTTGGGGGCTCCTCCACTTCATATCGGATCATGAGCATTTGGAATTCTTGAACATATTCGTCAACTATTCAGCCTCCTTGTTTCAGCTCCTGAAGCCAAGTGAAAGTGTCATATAGGTATGTTTCCAGCACAAATATATTTCTCAATATTCTCTTCACCTCAAGCCATGTATTGATCTTTTGATATCCTTCTCACCTCCTTATAGCCTAGAAATTCTTCCACCATATGACGGTATATCCGAAGAACTCAACAGCGGCTATTCTTGCTTTCTCGTAATTCTTGTACTGATAACAGTAAAAAACATGCTCCACTTTCTCTTCTCACTCTAAATATTCATCAGCATTTCTAGATCAACTGAAGCTTAGAATCCGAAGCTTCACATGGTCAGATGCTCTGAAGACTCAGACTTGCTCTTCTTCAAAATATTCTTCCTCATCTTCTTCATCTAGTTCCCTCAAGTTTATCCTTCATCTGACTCATTCGCTTACTCCTTTACCTTTAACTGGTCGAGTTGGGTTCTGGCCTCTAACAAGTTGAACAGCTTGTGGGGCATTTTACGTAGCCTTAGTAGGTTGGCAAGTCAATGCATGATCAACTCAAGTCAGATTTACTAAGAGGTTAACCACCTTATCAAGTCTCTTGTCAGTGCTTTTCAGGGTTCCTCGAAACTGTCATCCAAAGTGGACGACTCCACTATTGTCATCTCCTATACTAACATTTACACTCGGGTCTGTCATTTTCTTCACAAATTCAAAGCTCAAACAAACACTTCAAGAAATTAACAGCTAGCAAACACAGCAACTAAGATGAATACAGTAACTTGCTTTGTTTCATACACGCAAAATAGAGTACAACAAAACTTCAAAAAGAACCAACTATAGCTTGCACGAAACCTCCACTTCGATACCAAGATGATGCAAACCATAACCAAGAACAAATAAGGTCAGTTATTGGATAGGTTCAAACTTGCAGAAAACTCAAGATGAAAGTGATGAGGAATGTACGAAAAGACAATTACAAATGAGGAGTAAGCAAAACCTACGAATAGCTCTAAAAGATGTGACACACCAATGGAACTTCCGAGAACTCGTGACACAATTCGATATGACATACAAATCAGTTTGATGAGATTACTTGCCACTTAGCCTTACTCAAGGAATAGGATAAGGGTGATGTTAAATGTAAACGGATAGTGTTTATGCAAGAAAGAAAAATACTTAAGTGTATTAATGATAATCTGTCTGATACAGCTATAATTACAAGGGTATTTATACCCATAAGTTAAAGCAACTTGCTCAAAAGGTAAAAGACAAAAAGGACATTTCTTAAGGAAATAATGTACAAGAAATAAAAGGATAAAAATGAATATTAAAAAAAAAACAATCATTAGTGTAACATATTCTATACATAATTCTATACATGTGAAGATATTGTATTAGCAAGGTCGTTGGAAGGTGTAGACAAAAAAGTATGGTTAATTTGCTTATTCGAGTAGGGGTGGCCGAGTCAATCTGGAGTCTCTCTCTCCTCATCTCAGTAAGGGTGATACCGAGTAAGTAATTGGCTAGGCATGAGTGAGAATGAGGATTGGCTATTCTCTCTGTCTTCCCCTTCTCAGCACACTATTTGCAAGAAATAGACAGTCATATGGCTCAGCATGCAAAATGCGTTGGTAAGGAAATACTCGGTCTCAACAAGAATCAGCTAGAACAGGTGAATCCACCATGCCAGGCCTTCCAATCCTTGAGCTCTGCTATGGGTCAAAGATCTTATGGTCCAATTCCCATCGCTTATGATTATTTGTGACTTCATATATATGCATATATGTATGCCAGTATTATATTAATTTAATTTTACAATATATTTTATGTTTATGCATTAAATAATATATATTAATTTTACATTATATATTTTCTTTCATAATGACATTATATTTCATTTCAAATATTACTTAAAAGTTAGAATTACTTTTAGAAAAGTCATAAAGTAACTTTTTTATTTTTACTTTTTCTTTCTTTCCTTTTTCTTTTCCTTTCTTCGCTTTCCCTTTCCAAATCATGGCTGCCAAATGTCCTAAAAATTGTAATGTGAGAAAATTTGGAAGTCAAACCATATCTCTTTCGTCCTTTCTTTTCTTTCTTTGTTCTTTTTCTTTCTTTTCCCCTCCACCATAATGCCACATGCCCCTCTAGAATTCTCTACAAACTTTCCTTTTCTGTTCTCAATTTCACACAAATTATTAGTCTTTCACCTCCCTAATTGCACCATCAACCCCCCCCCCCCCCAATCTTTCATTTTCTTTTATTTTCTTCTCTTTATACTACTATCTATTATCTCTATTTTATAAAAATAACACCTCTTCACCAACACTAGTTTTCCTATCAATTTCATGAAGGCCTAAAGAGGATTTTTTCCCTAAAAATTTGCAAGAACAAAGTAATCACATAACACGTTATATTATATTAGTTTTGTTTTTCTTATGTAATCTAAGTCTTTGTGTATTTCTTTCATGTTAATATGTATTTGTTAGTATTTTTTGTAGTAGGAGTATGTAATTGGAGTTAGATGTATTTTTATTATCTTTTTAAATAAAATTATATGTACATGTATTTAACTAAATGTACAATTTGTTTTCTTCTCGTAGGTATTGACATATGCATATTTTTAATTATATGTACATATATGTTATATTTATTTAGTGATGTGTGTGTGTGTGTATGTGTGTATAAATAAAGTTTACATATATAGTTCATGTACATACATATAATATTGAGTATACTTACTTTATCATACACATATGTAAAATATATTATGAAATAATATAAATAATAAGTAGTAAAGTATGGATATATGTATATGCCCATATGTATAAATATATATACTCTATTTTTTTTTCTAAGATTTAAATAAGTATACAAATAAGTACACGTACATACCTAAAGATATAAGTAAATGTATAATAATACCATAATTTCTTAAAATAAGTTAATAAGTAAATACATATATATATTAGATATACATAGGTTGGATATAAACATCATAAGGGAGATGGAAATGATTTTTCTAATATTTAACTACGCTAGGATATAATATATGTATATATTAACATTATAAATTGGTAAGAATACAAAAATACGACAAAATATACAAATTACATTTTAAACCAATCAAAAGCTATACGTTAGCTTCTCTGAAAATTTCCAATCAAAACCACAATTATAAAATATAGGATTATAATCATAATAAATAAATTAGAAGATTACAAATATAATAAAAAGTAAATAGTTATTGATTTAAGCTTAGAATAGTAAAAATAGTGAAATTATTACAAGATGGACATAAAAATAAAGATATTTAAAAAGTATACAAATTTAGAAATTAATTAAGTTACAAAGTCAATAAAGAAAAGCTCAAAAGGATAATTAAAAATATTTGGGCCAAAATAACTAAATTCGCAACATTTTAACCCATAATGAAAAATGTAAGTTCCAACATCTAAAATAGATCTCGTTACATGAAAATACTTTGAAAAACAATAAAAATTGACTATAAAATCATAAAAATTAGAGTTAAAATGAAAAAATATATATATACAACTAAAAATTTAAGATAAACCGAAAAAGATAAGTAAGATAACAAAGTTAATTAGCCTTACAAACTAATGATGAGAATAAACCATTAAAGTAAATAAATAAATACATAAGATATAATTATTTATAAATATACACATATTTTTTATTTAGCCCAGTAAATAAGTTAAACCATGCTCATGTTATGTTAAGGCTATAGTGAGAAATTAAGCAAACTACAATAGACATTTAGTTAATTGAGAAGTCTAGCTTTTCTAAACACTTATAAATCTTATAATCTTTTAGGTACTCAATTATCAAGTTTTAGAAATTACAAAAGCTTTTAAAGTGAGCATTAATCCAAGTGAAAGAGTTCTAATAATTTGCTACCTACTTGTACATAATACTTGCTTGATGTTTTGTTGGTTGTTATTACTTGTGTGTTGAAATGATTGTTTTACTTTGTGTGCTATCATCCATATGATCACCTCTTTAAATCGATAAATATTATCTAATCAAAATAACCAATTATATTTATCTTATGTCTACAACTTAATTAGTATATTTATGGAGAATGCTAGCTTTGCCAATTTTTGAGAAAAGTATTTATGAAAAATATTTTCCTAGATGTAAACAACTTCTGTGAGGGCTTGTAATGCCTATTGATGATATTTTTATCATTAAGATAAAGTTAGTAATGTATCTCCAATCGGTTAATAGCAAGAGTACTCACATAGTTTAGCTTGTAGGGCCTTAAATATGATTTGTTAACAATGGATGGCCCTAGTTAGAGTCCACCTGTTTAGATTAGTGTTTTTTTCTCAATTGAAGTAATAGTTAAGTGTCGTCTGGAGGGACGGTATCCCTAGGCAGCCTCGTGTGGGTAAGGTGGGGTACCTCGTGTGGGTAAGGTAGGGTACCTCGTGCAGGTAAGTACGAGAGACAATTGATATGTAAACAACGTAAATTTACATATTCCATAGTTCCAAACTCTTATGGATATATTACTTATATTCATTACGTATGTATCCATTTCATTTATAGATAGACTTACATATGTGCTAATAATGTTTGATAACTTCCTTAAATAGCAGTAATGAGGAACGAACTCATTAAGTTGTGATTTGCTCATTCCCCTATAACTTCTTTTATAGGTTCATTTAAACTGGGACTGAGATAAATTTCAAGTGCAGAGTGTAAATCGAAAATATGTAAGATAATGTTAGAGTTAATTGAGAAATGTATAGTTAGTATAAAAGCATCTTATGTAGAAAGTATTTATATGCTAGGGCTCTGTATAATTTAGCATTTCTTGTAATTTATAAAATTGACTTATCTTGTATCATTATTTAGTATGGGATACCAATTCTCCACGACTTTGAAGAATTGTAGAATATTAAATATCCATAGTTATTTATATTTTACGATAAGTTAACAAATTAAAATTTAGAAACTTCAATAATTAATTAATTAGAGTCTTACAATCTCTGACTTGCAAATTAATTTTTATATCATGAGTGCACACGTAATATAAAAATTTTAGACAATCTTACTGGTCCTAACAGATGCAGCTTTGTTACGGTCTTGTCTAATCGTCCATGAACAGGACATAAAGGATCCTGATTTGTGGCGATAGCTAGGGAAGGTTAGACTTTCAGTAAAGGATCTTCAAGGAGATTGCCATGTTTACTCGTTTGTCCATACTTAGCTACTTATCTTGCAAGTGTTTTTAGGGAGGACCATTTTGTTGAGATGTGAATGAAGATGATTTGCAAATGCATGTTGGGATTTAAACTCAATTTCCAAACTAAGGTTTCTTGGTTGGAGGAAATGTAATGATTGCCCTGAAATCAAATCATTAATTAGATTAGATGTGCTGTTAATAATTTGATTTTCCTTCATGGTTGGGGTTAACTGGAAACAATGTAGAGTTTCTTATTTTTGAGTGACTGCATAGTATTGGTTAAACCTAGATTAGAGTTTTCTTTTCATAAGTTGTTATATGTTGATATACAGGTTGAATCCAGTTGGTTCAGGTTGAGGCTTAGCTATTTCGTTGCTTGTTTGATCTTCGTTTGTGATTGATAATGGTCCAAGGACCATTCATTGCTTTAGTTTCATCGGTGGAGATTACTTATGGTGATGATGGGTTATCATGATTGCTTGGGGATACGTTTAAATTCACATTTAATTCTTTGTCTTGTTCTGTATTGCTAAGAGTGTTATTAGGAGTATTTGGTATATTGGAGTGATTTGGTAGGACTTGATCATTCATTGTTGAAGGGCCCTCACTATTATTAGGCTTTTGTCAAAGGGAACATTGAGTCTTAGCATGTTCAGTACACCCACACATGAAACAAAAGTTGTTGATTCCTTCATATTGAACTTTACATTTTAAACCATCTAAAATTAGAGTGTGAATTAAGGGTTCGGAGAGATTAAATTGAACACATAATCTTGCAAACTTGCCTCTTTTTGTATGTATATATATGCATCAATTCGTAACACAACCACAATTACTTCACCAATTTTTTTTTTAAATGCTAGAGGTGAATAATATTCTAGAGGTAATTCCAAGGTATAAGTCCAGACCACAATAGATTCAGAGGCTACTGTTGAAGCTTGAAAATTAGGTTTTTGATGACTTATTGTTAGAAATTTACCAAAAAAAAACCAAGGCCCATTCTTAGTTACTTTTTAAAGGTCATTTAAGGTCCTTAAGTAGTATGTTATGGAAATTAGAACCAAGATTTATAAGGGAAAAATCATTAGAAGTCTTCTACAAAGATTTTAGTTTTAGATACGAAGTTGCATAAGTCAGCGATATTCCATATAGATTAATAATTATTGAGTGCTTCCACGATTTGCAAAATGCAATTTTCTCTAAATTTGAGAAAGTAATAAAAGTAATTCCATTTGAGATATCTTTTGCAGTGTGTGATTGCATTTCTTAGCTCACTTATTATGTTAATGGGAGTTTGGGAGCCGTTATCCTGATCATCATCCATGTCTTCAACAAGTTCTAATAATGCTAAGTTTTGTGCGTATGCTCCTAAAATAGTAGTAGCAATGATGTTCTTATGATTTTTTTTATGCAACTATTCAAAACTTACCTGTTGATTTATCTTTGAGTTGCCTTTCTGCTTTGTTACAAGTCTGTGTTCATGATGTTAGGGAGGGTGGGAAGGGGATTGCGCATTCTCTTCAAAAGGAGGATACGAGGAAACATTATCTAAGTGGTCATAGAATTCATAAGCTTTTAGATGACGTTTTTCCTTAGTTAGGAAAATAGAGAGGTTGAGATCGAGGAAAAGTTGGAAATTTAAGAGGAGAGCCATTTTTACTAAAGATAATGAGTTATATTGCTTATATCCATTCTTTGTTGTTTGAATTTTATAGTTTAAATAATGTGCCTTGTTGTGGATAAAATAGGTTTGCAAAGAAATTTAATGAATTATGCTTTCGAATTAGATTAAGAATTCAGGGAATATATATATAGGTGTGACAAAGACTCTGATGTAATTTTGCAACCTGGTTGAAAGCACTGAATTACACTTCCCTTTAGAGGTGAACTAAAATCAAGTTGTGGCCCCGATTCAATGCTGAGTGGAATAGTTAGTTACATGACCTATGATATAGTGGAAGCAATTCTTTTTCCTTTTTCTTTTCCTCCCTCTACCATATAACTTTTGGTTTATAAGGTATCAATACTCTATAATTTTGCTTCAACGTTAGTTAATTAAAATTGCACATGTCTTTTCGATATTAAGTTATTAATGTGATATTACACATTCATTTATTCGAGAAATCCATTTACATTGGCGTGTTTCCACTATTTGAGAAATCTATCAAGGTTGTAACTACCAATCTACTTTACATCACAATTAGAGACGTGCAAATGGGTTTTGACTTACAGAGCGGCCTATTTAACTTACTTTTTAAATAGGTTTAGGTTAAGGTATTTTAACCCTTTAAAAAAGTGGGCAAAATGAGTCTAACCCATTTAATCTGTAAGTTAAAGTGGGCTTGTTTAAGTCAATTTGTTTAACATATTTATACTTTTGGTACACAAACTAATCTGTTTAACCCGTTTTTTAAACGAATTAAGATTGAGATTTTTTAATCCATTTAAAAAGCAAGCCAAATTAACTTGTCTCGTTTAACCTACGAGTTAAATTGGACTGGGTCGGGCTGATCCATTTACACACCACAACCTTTTCTAAATAGTCTCACAATCTACCTAAGAAAGAGTAGGCAATTCAAATGAGAATTACATATGAGTTTCCTTTAGCTTTTCCAAGAGCTGTAAACATTCTTGTATGTTATTTGATGAATTATAAAACAAACAACTACTAGTAACAAATAATTTATAAAAAAAAAAATCGGTGTATGTAAAATATATAGGAAAACAAAGCAAAAAATTGCAAAAACATAGTATATAATTAGGTTTTTACGGAAAAGCTTATCTTGCAGGAATCACTTAAATAATATGATGTGCTTTACAGGGAAAAATATAGACAAGTTTGGTCAAATATGGAAATCGAGCCACTTTCGAAGATTTTGTAACTCCATCTCTAGATGACATAAGTTACTATTTGACAGTTAGTGGAGGGAGCAAAATGGTTGGTCTGTCGAGAAACATGAGAAAGAAAAGTGATTATTAATATGTAAACTCAAAATGACGCTCTCTTTCCTGAATTTGAAGCTGATAGTGGAACCACATATGAATCTTTTACAAAAGGATGGCTAATTACCATCCCAAAATTGGTATTTTAATTATGTCTCCACTACATTATAATTGAATATCCGAATATTTATTATTCAAACTGTTTTATGCTTAATCATTTTTAATCAAGCCGGATATATGTTTTTCCAGCCTGTTCAATAAATAGTTTTTCTAATCCAATCCGGAAATTTAATTCTAATAAAGTGTTTTCATTTATAATTATCATCAGTATTTATTACACTATATATGAGCTCAAAGGATGATCTAACACATCATCCCGGTATTGCTTATATTTTGTCCAAATAATCAGGAAGAGTGAACTTCAAATAATAGATATTTACTAAACACGGCATGCCCTAAAAAGAAGGGCAATTTTCTAATATATAGGATATTTGGGCCTGCTACTTGTGAACAAAACCTTTCTCGAAGGGTTTTAATAAAATAAATAAGAAAATCTAATTTATAGAGAGAGAGAGAGAGAGAGAGAGAGAGATGGGACATTGGCCTCCCATTGTATGAACAAATGAATAGATAGAGTCAATAAAGTAGCATATTGAAATCGTCCAAGCAATCAACTAAACCCTGCTAATCGTTACATTTCGTGAGGCTTACAAAGGTAGCTCGTATAGATGCACAAGTAGCACACTGGACAGGCATGGACAGAAGAAGAAAGAGGCTCAAGAGCTTGGGGCTTCACCGGCAGGCCCTGGCCGCGTATGCAGCAGTGGTTGCAGGGCCTTGACTACAATGCTCATGTTGGGACGGAAATCAGCCTCGTATTGTACACACAAGGCAGCCACAGCAGCCAACTGCAGAAACTCAAAGGCGTCAATAACCCTTGCATATTAAAGTATCAAATGTGTGCAAAAAACATATATATTATCTAAAGTCCCTCTTTTCTATTTTGCAAGGAACTCTTGGTTAACCAACATGGTTCAAAAAACATCAGAAAAATAAGAACAGTGTAGTGTTATCTTTTGCACGCATATCCTAGTCCCGTGAACAGCACAACAGTAAAAGCCTCAAAACAATCTATCTTCTACACTAGTCAGTCTTCTGATAGCGAGAACCCACTTCCCCAGAATGCTCAGGGTCTGTTTTACTTTCCACTTCAGTTAAAATAGGAGAGAGAAATACGTTGCTGTAATACAAGACAGAACAGAAACACAATACCTTAGCAACAGCTTTTGGGGGATAGTCACCGCCAAGCCTTGCATCAACACATTGCTTAACCTTGTCTTCACTGAGCTTAGGGGCAGCCTGATCAATGTCCAGTTCATCTTGAAATTAGCTTACAAGAAACTGACATTAGAAAAAACTATGTAAATTCTATCAAATTCTGTAATGAAAAACGGTACCCATGTGACAAGAGACTGCTGTCCACGAGGTAATGTATGATCAACAGGCTTTCTCCCTGTTAAGAGTTCCAGCAAGACAACACCAAAGCTGTATACATCACTCTTGGCATTCAACTGTCCAGTCATAGCATACCTGAAATTTAATGGGGTAACATATAAGGTGGTGTCATGACGATCATCATTAACACAAAATCTTTTGCTAAATGAAACAATTAGCATTGCAAGCCAGGCCACCTTCAGCAGGAAGAAATTAAACTAAAATACAGACGCAAATAAAGCATAAGGTATTAACATCTGCAGTTTTGTTGGTAAACCATGCAAGTGAGCATGCGCAGGTCCAGTTTTAAGTTGTTAAAAGTAAATATGAACAGCCTCACATTTGGCAACATTCATCTCTTTAAGCCATGCAGATACTACTGAAAACCAAATCCTGTGGTATCATGAATCGATGATACTTGTCTCAATATTTCCAAGTTATGAATGGTATGCCTAGGTCACTAGTGACCACTAATTCAACTAATGCAACACCATCATATCTTTCTATAATATCATCTTTAGGTAAAAATTTCCGAAGTCCTAATCATCCTATCCACACACATGAAACATCAGTTTCTGAGAACTAGATTCATTCCAAGTCATAACAATCGTCTCATCGTATGTCTTGACTCTGAAACACACTTTTCTGTTTCATCTATAGAACTCCAATTAAGCTTTGGCCACTTTGTCTTCCTCCCCATTGAAATTTGAATATTGATATGATTCCAGTCCCAATTTAAAAGACCATTGCATATATATCACTGAAATTCACTATCAAGTTCACATGTGCCACAATGTGAAGACTGATAATGATTTCTTCTCAGTGTACACAAAAATATTATGCATGCCATGTATGATTAAGTAAAAGCAAAGAAAACATGCTTACTCAGGAGCATGATAACCAAAAGTCCCAAGAACACGAGTCGAGTGAAGCCGTGCTGCCATGTCAGGGGCTTGATTAGACAAATCAAAGTCTGCAATTTTGGCAACATCATCATCAAATATCAAGACATTGCTAGACTTGATGTCTCGATGGATGATGCGAGGCATTGCTTTTTCATGCAGATACTCAAGTCCCTTTGCAGCCCCTACAGCAATCTTAACTCGCTGTGCCCAGGAGAGAACTGGACCAGGCTGTGCTCCCTTTACACCTTTTCTACCTGCATTTGAAGTTTATGAAGCTATGATTCTATTGTCACAGGATTAAAGAGAAGGGAATGCTTAGAGTACAATGTTAATCAAGCCATCCAAACTATTTGAGATGTGCAATTGATATAACTGAAAGGTTGTAAGCTGCATTGACTGAAAGGTTGCAGGCTGCCTTCAGGTTAGATATGGATACTAAAACTACCATCCTCCATTTCATGTCATCAGTTGGCAATATAAAGGTTGACACGTTGCACATCTCAGATTGCACCTCCAGCCAAAAGCTAAACAATTCAGTTCACATTGACTACAGGTGGCAAAATAGCAATATAGAAGGAATTAAGTATACTGCATCAGAGTAGTGAACTTGAAAGGTTTCAGAATTTTACTATCAATTAGAAGCAGCATCTCCCCATAGGGATTAACAATAAAAGTGCAATCGAGCTTTAAGACAAACTTACCATGGAGAATATCATGAAGAGATCCATTTGATGCAAATTCATAGGCAAGGACACGGGAATTTCCATCCACACAATAACCAAGCAATTCGACAAAATTTTCATGTTTCAGTCGAGATACCATAGAAACCTGTCCAGCATTAATTAGTAGAATGATAGATGACAAGTCAAAGCATCAATCAGTATAGAGAATATTGTAATGAAAACCTGAGCTAAAAATTCATCATCAGGTTGTTTGCTGGCATCCAACTTCTTGATTGCTGCAGGCTGGCCACTCTTAAGAGTCCCATAATATACTCTTCCATAGGATCCCTCTCCAATCAAAGCATTTTGACCAAAGTTATCTGTAATTTCCTTGAGTTCATCTACCAGAATAGCAGGGACTTCAATCGGCTGGACATTTACAGTCTGCGGACCCTTCGGGGCAGATTCTGATGCAGGATAGCCACCATCATTTCCTGCAGGAAGAAGCTCAACTCAATGACAGCAGCAAGAGCAAGAGCAAAAGATATCAGGCAAAGAATTAATGACAAAAAAGCATGAGGTCATATGATGTATGTTGACAATTACGTGAGGAACCACATATGCTTAAGCAAGGAAGTATAAGAACAAGAAAAACAAGATGAGATGCTAAGTGCCTACAATGACCCAGAGGAACAAACTGGAATTCATTAGCTGAGAAGGAAAGCATATATAAAACATGCAAAAGCATTGAACCCAAGAAACAGAGATATTTCATCTAAATCTAGGCAGTTTTCAAGGAAAAACTGTGGTGTTCTTTGGAGGGATAAAGGGAGATCAAAACACCATTAGTATATTAGCTTTAGGAGATGAAATTGTATAAAGATTATACAAGTTTATGCTCCACTCCATTTCAGATAGATAATGTTCTCATTTCTCAACTTGATATGCATGCACATAGCCTAAATCAAAAGTATTACCACCTGAACTCTTCGTCATGTATGGACCTCCATTGTCAGGGGTTTTATGAGCATCATCATCTTCACAACAGCCGAAGCAGCTCATGACTCCTCTTTTAAAGCCGCCCCCCAACTAACCTAGAAAAAACAATTCCCCATCAGACGAAACAAAGAACAACTGAAACAGATTATTAAAGTCAAAGAAGACTAATTCAATTAAATAGCAAAGAGACGTAGAGTTCATAACGGATAATATGACAGCTCAACCTTCGTAATATCAACTAAAGGACCGTGGCCAATGCGTCAAGACTAATTCTACTAGTTCAAATGTTACATGGTGCGAAGGTAATAGACACAACTGTTTCTCTTTTCTAAGAAAGCATATCGAACATATTTTTCATCAAGCAGAACGCCCAAACAGCATGATCGCATCTCCAATGAAAAGACAATATTCACAGAAACAAGACTTTCCTCGAATTTTGCATAAACCAGCACGGTTACCAAATTATTTCATTCATACATAATGCATCAACAACCAATGAAGGTCGATCAAACGATCAGATTACATTTCGACAGACAGAATCACCAAAAACACTAAAACCAAGCAAGCAGTATACACAACCAAAAGATCTCCTAAATAACTCCAAACCTACGACAAGCCGTAAACACTAGATTCACCATGAATTAAAGAGACTTTAGCTCCATGACACATCTTCACGCTAAATAAAGCTTCATTATGCATGCAGTTCATTCAAAAAGCGATTTTCTTTCTTCCAATTATGCGTCCAATCGAAGTCAAAACTTCAAATTTTCTATTTAATAAGAGTACTAAAACCGACGAAAAGCTCAATAATCCATACATAGGAATCAGGAAACCATGAAAATGAAAAAACCGTAGCAATCAAACACATGCAGGAGGTAATGAGTTGAATCGAGAGCTAGTATCTAGATGGTTAACAAGAAGTGCATGAGACCTGAAATCGGAGATTCGAATACGAGGAAGAAGCAGTCAAAAAACAGTCTCTACTTGCTCCACCCGACGAAGTGAGAAGAGATTTGGAGTGTTAAGCCGGTGAAAGGTGCGCAGGATAACACCAAGGTGGGAGGGCGCAGGATAACCCGTTATAATAATAATAATAATAATAACAACAGTTTTTACATAGAGAAGAAGAGAGAGATGAAGAAGCAAGGAAGCCAAAGGGATTCGAGTATTGTTGACTTCGGTTTCGGTTGAATAATTGGAATTTAATTAATTAATTAATATCGATAGTGGCTTTTTTAATTAATTAATGAATGGTAAGAATTTTTCAATTTGTGCGTTTAAATTAAGTGATAATTATAAATTCACTCAAAACTAGATTTTTGAAACTTTACCTTCTGTACAACCAATTTAAAACTTTTGTTAAAACCTTGAAGATTTAGTGGCAGTTTAAGATTTAAATGTATATTTTTAAATAGCTAAAGTTTCACTTTAAAAGCTTAAGATACACATTTAAAATAATTATAAAAAAAAAAAAACTGACCTACAGCATTTTGAAAAACACACCTGTAGCATTTTGCTGATTTTATTAGATAGAATAGAATAATTATTTTCCTCTTACAAAACTATTGTTATTTTTAATAAGTGAAATATCTACTTAGGAAATTGTTACAATTATGAAATTAAAAATTGCAACTTTTTTTATAAACTGAAGAGCAGTTATTTTTTTACGTTTTTAATTATATTTTCATATTTACCAATAATATTTAAAAAATAAATTAAAAAAATAATTACTTGTTTTCTATTTTTTGTTCTTATAAATTGAAATTTAATCCCGATCTTAATCCATTCCCTAAACAACCCGTTGTAGTTGCGCTTAAATCAATGAGTTCTACGTAGCTGTGGAAGCCATAATTGAATAAGAATTTTCGACGGAGATTGGTTAGCTATGATGAGTCGCAACTTCATTGAAGATATTTTGGAGTTTTCTACGTTCTTGTACATCGTATTAAAGCTTATGTTTTGCAGCCATTTGGGAATTATAGTCTTAAAGCTTTTTTTTTTTTTTTTTTTTTCTCTCCCTATTTTATCAACATGGTGCAGTAAAGACAAATATGTATATTATTTTATTTTAATTCCTTTTTTATCGAGAATATATTAAACTTTGATAAAAAAAAATTAAAACTCAATATATCTCATTAAAAAATCAATATTTATATTACTATATTAAAACAATCTTAATATTTTAGTTTAAATATTAAAATTATTAAAAATATAAAATTTAATCATTAATTTAAAAGATGATTTCCAATTAACAGACATATCAAAATTATTTATCTAAGAGCATCTTGTTAATTACTTGTTAGGTTAAGTGAATTATCAAAAGAAAAAAAAAAATTCTTGTCCTTTACACAAGTTCGAAAATGAGTGAAAGCGAGGGAGGTTTATACTGGAGAAGATTTCTCTTGTGCCGCGCTATTGGAATTAAATTTCAGTCGACCGATCTAGATTAACAAAACTGAAAAAAAAAAAAAATTGCCAATTTGGATTTTTAATTATAGGGTGAGAGATAGGTGAAATAAGAGTTGAAAAATATATGCTAATTATTGGATGCTTGTGTTTTCTTTCTGCCAAGTTGACTAGCAGCAGTTGATTTTTGTTACTAAATTCCCAATTCATAAGAACGGTGCAAGAATCTCGGACACGGCATCGTTGCAGTCTTGCACTGGACTGAGTTCGTGAGTCCACGATCAGACCCATTAGATTGTTATATGGGCCTATTGGGCTATTCATGGTCATGGCAAATGTGGAGCATGATGCTTTGTGCTTTAAATAATAATAATAATAATAATACTTGGTTTCTTTACACTTGTAGACACATTATTATCAAAGGCTGTTGATTTCTTTATGATAGTACATATAACATGGTCACAAGTCGTAACAAAAGTGGAGGTTTATAAGTCAATATCATGATTTACACTATAACTTTATCATATTTTTTAATTATATATATGAAATTTTAACTTAGCTAATTATACATTAATTAAAAATTTAGTTATCATCATTTATATTTTAGTTATCTTCAATTCATACCATTAATTTAATAAGTACGATCAATTAATAGGATAGCTGCACAAGGCCTTAAAGGAGTCACACAATCTCTCACAGGTGGCCATCAACTACCCTGTGCAAAATAGTAAATTGTAATTCACTTAAAAAAGACAAGTCATGAGATCCATTAGTAGCCACCTAATTAACTGATTGTACTGATTGAACTAATGATATAAAATGAAATTAATTGAAGTATATATAATGAGAACTAAATTTTCAATTAGGTGTATAATTAAATAAGTCGAAACTTCAAATATATAATTACAAGAAAAAAAAATTGAAGTGTAAACCATAATAATACCCTAGAAATTTATATATTATACTTCAAAATCATCCTAAAGGAGAGGGAAAGGGAGCAAAAAATAAAAAAAGCTATTGTTGCCCAAATTACTTGTAAGCTACTTGAGAACAATACCAGAGTAGTTAATCAAATCAAGTTAATATCAAGTTTTATAATATTTAGCTCGATTAACATGTGAACGTACTTTAACTAGCACCCAAGTATAGTTATTGGTTGACTTTAAATCAAGTTTATATATTAATATTATTATAATTATTGAGCTTAAAGGAGTTTAATTGAGTAAAGTTTGAACTTATTGAACATCATTTTGAGTCATGTTTGAACTTGAAATTTTAAGCTCCAACGAACTCAATTAAACCTCTAATTTTTAAATTTTGACTTAAGTTCAAGTTTAAGCTTAATAATGTATCATCTCAACTTAACTCATTTACAGTTGTAATCATGTCCTCTATGATTAGCCAAAAGACCATTTACTTGCCTTCATGGTATTGGTAATGGATTGTATTTGTCTCAAAAAACATGCCAAATCCTTGTAAAGAGTTAGCAACAAAGATAAATGTAAAATTTCTAATTAATTTTGATACGTATTTTTTTGTTTATTTTCACAACATATCTCAAGAAAATACAATTTAGTTTTGGAAGCACCAATTCTAGTTTCTACTTTTTATAAAATTTAAATAAAAAATAGATATCCTTCCAATTATAATTGAAAACAATGAAATGTGCAATGTATTTGGAATAAAAAGCATCTCATTAACTTAAAGAGATGTCTTTATTAATTTTACATGTCTAAGTTTGATTTTTTTTCCTTGAAATAATTTTTTTGGACTAGTTTCTCATTAATGTAGAATTTAATGGTTTTAAGCTAAATACACAAATTAGTTGCTGAAACTTTGGATAAAATTGCCTAAGTAAATCCCTCTTAATTACAACATTTAGAACTTATAGAAACTAATTATTTTTAGCTCCCGTGAAGTATAAAACTAGAAATATTTATGAGTTTCATAGCTTTAATTCTTTAATTGTACGGTGAGTTGGTAGGATGAAATATCTTATAAATAACTTTTAGATTTATTAAGAAATTAAATAGAGGAGTAATAACTATTACTTTATTTGATTATACTTAAAACGATATTAATAATAGATTATGAATACATCTAAAAAGACCATTAATTCATTACCCTGGGTTAAGGTTTAAGCTTTAACTGTTAAATAGGGTTTTATGGATAAAATATGAAAATACATAATAAATAGAGAAAGAATAATTTTTTCTTTAATCTTGTAAGGAATCGCATATCCTTTAATTGGCAACAATAAAAATTTCATGGAAGAGATATTTTGTTTACCATGCTAGTTCTTGAAGGGAAAAAAGTTGTTATGTTCTGCAATTCCTTTTTATGAAGTCAATTATACTTGCTGTGATTATTTTTTCTTCTTGTTCTTCTATACATAGATATATATATATGTATATATATATATATATACATATATATATATAACTTTTACCAACAATATTATGAAAAATGAGTTTGTTTGACCAGTCTCCAAGTTGAGAATTTATTTTCAAACTTAATGTTGGATTTCTATATTAACTTTAGGCTTACATAAGTTTTAAGTTAAAAAAATTTAAGAACACTACTAAATTAACAAGTTTTAACAAGCTTTTCAAATTTAGATATAATTTTGAAGACGTTTCTAAACTAGTGTTAATAGTTAACGAGATCAAGGGTCAATTCAAAACTGGCTTGAAACCGTTAGGCCACTGGTCACTTGGAGGTTGAACCAACACTGGCCTGACTAAGGCTAGTTTCAAGCCAATTTAGTAGGCTTGGTGTTTCAATAGGTTGGTCCTCCAACCCATGAATTAGCAAATTTTTTTTTTTCAAATTTTCATTTTTAATTGGAAAAAAAATACATTCTTTTATCCTTATTTTTAATTTATAAAAAAAAAACAACAAATACATTATAAGAATTTAAAATTTTAATTATTTCATCTTATTAATTATTGGGCATGAGATTAATAATTTATACTTTCAGCAATGCACAATTATTATTATATACCCACTTGTGGTGAATTGAGTGAGAAAACTTGTTTTTATAAGCAATATCTCAAAGAAAGTTTACCAATATAATCAATATGAGACTAGAATTATGATGGACAATGCTTACTCTAATCTTTCATTACTTCAGAGCAAATTTTCTAGAAACAATATAATCTATGTTGGAGAGAAACTAGTATTATAAAAATAATAATATTTATCTAATATTTATAATACATTTGTTGTTTTATATATAACATTAGCAGTGTGTAGTAAGTTAAACCAACCTAGAATCAGCATTAAATTGCCAATTCACGGAGCAACAATGAAGCAAACTAGGACCAGCCCTTGAATAGTATGTTTTGATTTTTTTTTTTTTCTGCATTTCCGCCAATTACTATAAATAATTTATTGCCTACTTGAGTATTTCCTTCTTTTTTTTTTTTTCAAATAATTCTAAAACTTGATGTTGACATATAATTGCTTGTGAATTCAAAGTTTTATTTTCAATTCAATTTTTTTCGATCTTGAAATAATTCATTTGAGCTGCGTGAGTGTGATATTATATTATAATGTTAAGTAAAAATGGTAAAAGTGACAAAAATTGTAAAATAAGAAAATTTCTTACATGTAGTATATTGTATAATATATTATATATAATATAATATATAGTATATATATTATAGTATGTATATAGTAAATTAGTTATTATATATTATATATAGTATATTTGCATTATATATGTAGTATATATGTATAGTAATTATATTTTATTCATATATATATATTTTAAATTTTGAGGTTAGCCCGACCTTGAACCGGTAGACCAAACTACCAATTTAAGGCTCAACCAACCTGTTGGTTTGTATGTGTTGAACTACTTGAGTCTTTAAGGCCTGGCAGTTCAACAGCTGAGTCAAGCTCGTCGATAACTAGGTCAAATCGGTTTATGTTTCAAAATTGGCCCTTACATAAGTTTATATAACATAAATATATTCTTTATGACCTTTAATCATATTAAATTATAAATATACTTGATTTTTGTAAATTATCAAAATATATTAATTTATAAAAATAATTGCTCTCTTAAAAATTATGCAAGACTGTATGAAGGTTGTGATATCTTATGCCTTAAACTCCTTGGTAATTAAAGTAATATATTTTATGCTATGACTATCTACTTTCATCAAAATTAAAATATAACAATTTTAGTAATTCTTTTTTTAATAAACTCATATATATTATTCAGTGTCCATATTAATTTATAAATATAAATAATAATATATATTTAATTTGATTTTATATTTTAATTAGAGTGAATACTAACACTTAGTTTATTTAAACTTCCTTTTTTTTTCAATTTCTAAGTCAGAACCATAGAGTTGAACCGTCAGTCCTTCGACTCGAGCTTAGACCCGCTGGGTCAGTAGGTTAAGCACATTCAACTGTATTAACCTACTAAGCCTAGTAGATTAGACTATGGTTCAAGCTTATGGCTCACGGGTTCGAGTTTAGCTACTTCTAGTCCAGTTCACAAGTTGAACCTAGCCTTTCCTTTGGTTTACATAGAGTCCTAACCCTTTTAGTTCCATGATTGGACAACATTACCTTTATTAACACTAGATTTGAGCAGGATTAATCCTTCTTCCTTCTTTAAGATATAATATATTAGGCTATTGGTTTGAGTTGGGATATAAAGAGAAAGGCTATGCTAATTACTTAATAATATAAGTTAACCATAGAAACAATATGACAAACGAAACAAAAATAATGGAAAATCTTATCTCAATTTTCCCATGTTTATGACTAGTTTGGTTTCAACAAGACATGTAATGGAACAAAAGGAGACGATACAACTTTATATTTAAGTGTGGTTTAAAAAACTCAAAGCTCAGTCTTGATTAGTTTTAAATTTTTAAGATTAACGTTAACTCAAAATATTACTTTATGAACTAGAATTTGACATAATTAAGTTCATAAAAACTCTTTTATTTTTGAAATTTCTTTTAACTAATTTACATTAAGATTCAAACTTGACTTCAAATCGATTTACTAGTAAATGTTACTTAGCTTAAGCTAAAATTATAAGCTTCTTGGATCAAATATTCAAAGTTGACTCTATAAATAGCTTAAATACCCTTTTAAAGGCAGATGGCAATAAGAAGTGTTGCAATTGCTGTTATATAAGTGTATTGGTCTAGCTATGATGGTAACATGCATGTGATGTGTGTCTAATGTTTCCCATGACCTGAGAGGCGTGATATGTAATAGAACATAAGGGATAATTAGGTAAGAATGAGGCAGGAAAGAAGAGCAAGCGATCTTAAAAGATTCAAGCACACATGTAAAAGATAAAGGAGGTATTAAAGCATCAAACCCCACTATCCTTGATGAGAGGTGTTGCATTATTCACTATGAACACTTGCTTTGATCTTTCAAGATAGTACAACATGGTATCAATGTTCTTTTTCATTTCTTGATAATATAAATAAGAAAAAACTGTAGGTATTTGGAGAGTTTGGCCATCAACATCATCTGTCAAATCGTTAACAATCAAAGTAGAGATAAGTCCCTCTATTAATGGAGCCCTTCATGATCTCTTTTCAAATTTAGGGTCAATAAAAGCCTTTTTATGTACATCAACCTCCTTAAGAAGAGTTGTAAGTGGATGAGCTAGTCCAATGGAACCCTATTATAAGCCCACCATACCAAATTTATCTTAATTATTCTAATTACATAGACTTGACTCTCTGAACCTTATCATTTGAGCCTAAAGACTTATATGCAAGCTGTTACTAAGATCAAAACCCCAAAATCAAATTTAATCTTTTACACAGTACAACCATTTCATCTAAAAACTTAAACTCATAGATTTATAGACTCTATATTTATTATTTAACTCTCTCTCTCATTTGTGGGCTAGAGCTTTTATTGAAACTCATCTAAGTGCACGACTTGATTGAATGGGGGCAAAATAACCATACAGCAATTCGTATCTGGGATTTCCAGCTACCATACCATGTTGGCATTAAAACCACAATCCATTCTCATCTGATAGTTAAACTTGTAAATTTATGATTATACTACTACTGCTGATATGTCCTTTAAAAGTGAAAGTTGTTAAATCCTTTGGTTGACATATGAGATGAGATAACAAGCTTCTAACAGTTCCTTTTTCATTTTGGCAGCACATTTGGCTAGTTCGATGGAATCTGAACTCCTATTTAGTTTCGTGAAAGTTTGACAAAAATGTGCTGCGGTATGATGATAAAAAAACACAATCTAAAGTTTTTTGTTTAAGGAATTTGATTCTCCTGTTTTATTAACTATTAAGATTCCAAAAAATTGAATCAGTGGAGTTAATATTTAAATCTCTTTTTCATATTCTATATTTATCGAGCTTAAATCTAATAGAAATTCCTATTCTATTCAACCACTATTCCAAAAAAACAAAAAATAATATAAATATTTGACCAAGCAGGTGAGGTATCATTATCGACCCAACTCTCTTCACCATAACAGCAGTTGCCTTGGAGTATATTATCACTTCTTTCGTTTTCCATCCAACTAAGTAGGAAGCAGGAGCAAGAGCAAGCTAAGACGAAGAAGACTGCTCTGGGTTTCATCAATGGAAGATATGGGCCTCAAGGGTTAAGATAAAGGTCAAACCTTGTATCTATACAAATCGCACGGACGCTGTATTTCGCAATGGAAATCCATGAAACCGAGAAATGACCTATCGTTTGCCCAGTCTCTCACAGATCTGATGATCGTAATATCGATCTTCTTACATTGACCTAGTTCATAAAAATCATACATTTCAAATTTTTATTTTTGTAGGACCTACGTAAGAAAACAAATGGCCATTGATTTATAATTCCTTGAAATTATTAAACAAACAGCCAACGGTTTCATATCATTTGACGGATCGGATCCGACATTTGAAAGACACGTGATATTCCCAAATAACCGTCCAGTACTATTGTAACATTATTTTGGCATAGAATATCTACATAAACAAATGAAAGTCTTATGGTCGCAAGGGGAAAATGCATGTGTTACACCACATGATGATGTTCGCGCAGGAATCGATTCCACCAGTTTTCTAAATATTTATATGTTCATAATATCATTTAAAGCATAACGTATTTTGAAACATGATTTGTTCGTGTAGGTAGGGATCTCAAGACAATATATATACCTGTTTCGTCCTTCTAACTGTGAAATTATATTTATATACATACATATTACATATATATGTATATTAGATGTATTCAATTTTTTGAATATATTAGTTCATAGAAGTGAAAGTAGAAAGCCTGAGATATACCATTTGTGTTAGTCATTTTAACCTAGTTGGTATCAACACTATCTTTCATTTGAAGGATATCGATCCGTATCGCTATATTACGAGTTCATTTCTAAAGTACAACTAATTTGACCGGATTAACATTGAATTTTTCAACATTAACTTGAATTATTTATGGAAAATGATCTCCGATATGAGAGATATGTATTATGTGCAACATGAGGGGCATTTAACGGGAGGCTTGTTCCATTGATAAATCCTTTCATGGAAGCTACTGTAGTAAAATTTAATGTCATAAAAGTTACCTATATGTAATATGGAGTCTTGTGAGCAAAACCCTATCAAACTATATATAAGCCCTAGATAATTATAGGATCAATATATACTGAGAATAAGTAGATAAAAATCAAAAGATATCAAATTAAGGACTAACTAGTTCACCGGCATCGACTATTTGTTGGCTATCAATTAGCTCGATCAATCAGCCTATTAGTCATTATAGGCTATTGCATTCTTTGAATGATACTCGATTGCAGCCTAATCAACTGACTAATATGGTCAGTCAATGACCCCTTTCCTAAGTTACTTCTATCATTCTTTGTCAATTGTATTTGATGTAAACCTCGAAACTTTTACTTCATTTTGCATTTTATAACCTCTAGTTGTACCTTACTTCGGTGGCATTTTCGTCTACTCAATATTGCACATAAAAAATAACCCTCTATATGTAGGGCAACATAATGGGCCGACCCGAAATCATCAATTCATAGGCTTGGTCACAGTTAAATTGTGATTAGCCCGTAGGGGTAAAGAGCTGCTCCAAGTCGATTCAGAGGAGTGGTTACAAGGTTGGTTCAACGGGACAATTCCAAGCCGGTTCAATCGGCTTAACAGTTCCAAGGCCAGTTCCTTTTTTTTAATATTTAATTTTATTAATTTCTTTTTTTTTAAATGCATTAATAAATTATAATAACGTGACCTCCTTTCTCTCTTTTTTTTTTAAGTATACTGATTCATTAATAATTTTTAATTTTTTAAAATTAATTTCTAACTTAATGTGATTTCAACTTTTTTATTCTTTTTCTCTCAAATTTTATCTTTTCCTCATATTCAAGTCGTTAATATTTGACAAGTTCTACAAAAAAAACTTACATTAACTTAAATTGAATTTTCAATATATCCTTAATACATAATTAAATTATGATTAGTCATCTACCATTAGTTTGATGATATTATTTTTAAAAAATTATTTTTTATCATTACAAAAAAGGTAATTTTGACATACCATGACCTAATGAATATCATCCAATTATTTTTTTCCGATTTAATGGCCTCCCTTCTTTCTCTCTCTCTTTTTTTTTCGGGGGATGATTTGGGCTCGATCATTTATGGGCCAAGCATAGCCGGTTCCTAACAAGTTTATGGTTTGGAATTAGCCTTTACACGAGTTTATTTATATGAGATAGGTGCTCTTACTATACTATATACTGCTAGATCTATGCAAGGGCCGGTTTCGAATCATGAATCTGCCCAGTACTAACTGGGCCTAAACCACTCAAGGAACTATCGACCCGATATCGCCCCCAACCTTCTCAACTTTTCTCCCCTTCCTACAACTTTTGACCCTCCCCCCTACTCCTCTATCCCTTCCTATTATTCTCCCTGCTCCCTTACCCCTTACCTATTATTCCCCCTGCTTTTAAAAAAATCGTACATGAAAAAACGTGTATAATTTAGATTACAAGTTATCTTTCAGCACATATAGGTGGAGTTGCATTCTAAAAATTCAAAAATTGTGGCAACTAAAATGATTGAAATTTAAATTTTCAAAATTTAAACAATGCGTTCATACATTCCTCATTCTTTATAAATTGAATTGTGCAGTCGTACAATAGTCATCACTCCACAAACTCATTAAAACGCTCTAACTCCAATCATTCTACCTTCAAGTTTTTTCAATTGTGAAACGTTTTCATAGAAATATTACCATCCATTAACCACCAATATTTGAGCATAGTTCTTTATTCCATTGTACCAAACTATTTGCATTAGCAAATAACATTGACATACACTTACTCGCGACAAAATTTCCATTTTGTGTTGTCTTACATATTAATCATGTCCTCGATTCATAAACCTTTGTTATAGTAAATAAAAGAAAAAAAAAAAATTAACTTCCATGGAAAGGTTCTTGCATCGTACCTTCTTTGGTAAGAAGCACCGTTCCTTATCTAGCGGAAAAGGTAGGGGTAAGGGCAAGGGCAAAGGCAAAAACACTGAAACTGGTATTAGTATGTTATCTAAGCCAAAATGATTCGACAATGTTTAGGCGTACTCGAATTACAAGTATGACCTGAATGAACAGAGGGCATACGATGTGATTGAGATTGTAGAAAAATGAGTTACACTACCTCCTAACTTCAATCTAGAACCTCATCGCATGAGTAATCGCAGCACACCATCTCCTAGCTTTGATGTTGAACCTCAATGCATGAGTTACTAAAACACACCACCTCTTGGGTTCAAACCTTCACGCATAAGTGTCCTTGAATGTCCTACTAAATTTGAACCTCCTCGCATGAGTGTTCCTGTATAACCCGTAGGATTTGAACCCCCATGGATAAGTTTCCTTGTAAGCATGTTCGAGGATGAGGAGGACGAGATAAAAATTATTCACTAAAAAAAAGAGCAAAATATAAGACATCATGGGCCTAACAGATTAAGACCTTTAAGCTCAGGTAAACCCCCTAAACCTGATAATTTTAATATTTTTACTACATATTTTTGTAAAGGTACAGATGAAAGAGGGAACTTGAAGGCATTCTGCAACTATTGCAACACGAGTTACTCATAGAAAACGAGAGAGGGCTATGATTCCCTTAACAGGCACTTGAGGTTAAAATATCTAGGGAATGTAGGAATAGATAGTACGTGAGAATAGATTGCTCGAGGTGGTGGTTCATCCGGTCAATTGCCAATGAGGTATGATTAAGAGAGATACAAGTAAAACTTAGTGCAATACCTGGTGAACATACGCCTATCATTCAACGCAAGTGCATCAGAGTGGCAAGGTCGATACGAGCAGAATATGTTCAACCCTAGCATGCGGCAGCTTATTCACAGTACATTAACTCGAGCCATGCAAGAGCTCTACCACAAAGGCAAGAGGGAGCTCGTAGGTAAGTTTGCTTCACTTGATATGTATGTGTCAATATGTGCAAACATATGAATATATTCTTTTCGTAATAATTCTTATATATGTGTTGTTGTTCACTAGATAAAGGATAATTAACAACTTAATAAACGACTATTGGTTTTAAGGGTATTTAACAAGCGATACAGGGCGCAAAACATCTATAAAATTATTAGAAAAATCCTAAATAAGTATAGATTAGTGAGGAAAATTTTTTCTATTGGTTTTGACAATGCAAGTGCTAATATTGCTTCAATATCTGATTTGTGAAATTACTGTTAACTAACCCATTGGGGGGGGTGGTAGGAGGTTTTCTATATACGTTGTGCATGTCATATTCCTGACTTGTGTATCAAGGATGACATTACAGCTTTATAAGACAGTATAGCTCCAATCAAGAACATCGTGAAGACAATAATAGAGAGGCCATCCCTTCACAAAAAGTAGAGAAACTTCTACGTGATTCATGGAAAGAGGCCTCAAAAGTTTAAAATAGATGTGCAACACTATTGAAACTCGACTTACGAGTTGTTGCATAGTATAGTTCCTTACAACGAACTACTGTGTAACTTCGTAATATATAACATACGAGAAGTTGACATTCTCCCCAATAACTAGGATATATGTATCCAGTTGCTAAAAGTTTTGAAAGTATTTCATGATGTTACTAAAACTTTCTCACAGGTTTATAAGCTTAGTATACACTTGTTTGTTATGTTAGTTGTCAATATACTTGACGTGCTACTTCAAGCCCGTGATGACCCAAACCTACACACATGCATATACGATATGACGTTGAAGTGATTAACTTATTATAAGGACGTTTCTTGTACTTATCTTGTAGCAATAATTCTAGATCCTTGATTTAAAGTAGAATTATTACTAATGTATTTGAAAACTTATTATAGTTACATTGAAGATCTAATGGATTCCTAAGATATGTACAGCTTAGAGGCACAACAAAAAGTGTCGACAACAATAGCTAATATAGAGGAGATGTTCAATGACTATCAAAGTCAGTACGATAGCCAGTCATCAGTCTCTCATTCGCCACCTGCAAAGGAGCGGTATTACTCAATTATGGGTGAGTAGTTATTAGCGCAAAAATTGAAGAGACAATGGTCCGGTGGTCTAATGTCTGAGATGCAATACAACACTAATGCAAATTTCGAGTTTTATGAAAATATCTCCATCAAGAGCTTTGATATTTTAAAGTGTTTGCAGAGGCACACAAAAGACTACCGACTCTTATTTCATATTGCCCGTGAAGTATTCGCTACTCCAACTTCAATGGTCGCCATTAAGCAAGCATTTAGTATGGCAAGCTTAATCCTTGATGAATGGCAAGCCTCCCTATCTATTATCAACATTGAGGTAAGTGCTTGCACAAAAGATTGGTATAAGGCGACCTATAGATGATAAGAACTATGAAGGACGTCAAGCGAAGATGATGATTATTTCAATGACTAAAACCGATTTGGTGGAAGCCTAAGCTCAGCTGCGGGTTTCACTTCTGGTCACAAACATGAACAACTAGGTCAAGAGGAGACATAGTAAGTTTTCTTTACGTCATTTCCCAAAAAGTTTTGTTACGTAGAAAAAACCTTTTTCCCAATTATTAAAAAAAAAAAAAAAAAAACTAAATGGCATGGTTTTCCTAAAAGTGGTGATCTAGTATTAAGATTTTCCAAATTATGATCAAGTGAAATTATTTTCATTCAAAAAATTTAAATTAGATAGCACGTACATTTGGATTCTTTTTACAAAACGTAAAATTGACCAACAGATTAAATGTTTTTTAAAAATCCAAACCAAACTACAGTGGTATGATTCCTACTAACAGATATGTAGGCACTTTTTAAGCTATTGCAAAATACACTAAAAAATATTTTCTCTCCAACCACTTTACTCTACTCAATTAGATTAGTTATTCATATTATAAGAGAGTTCTTTGTTTTTTAAATTTTTTTCCGTTTGGAATACATGCTTTATCGAATGAGGAAAGGAAAAAACAAACAAGAAAAATGAAACGAGGGAAAAAAAAATGACCCTTGAACCACCGGGCTGATTAAACTGGCCCGAAATTGCCAACATACGACCCAGTCATGATTTACCGTGTAACCAACCTATAAATCGGTGGTTTAGGACTGGTTCGACCCTTTGCGCTGGTCTACATACTGTTACATTATCACCAACCTTCCAAGATATGTGCCCAAAAATAACACAATTATATATATATATATATATATATATGTATGTATGTATTTATGATATTAATCGAATTAGTGAAGTGCTTTTGAAAAATTTGAGTAAGGGAACTGTAGAGAATACAAAAGGGGTACAAAAGATTTGTAGGAATATGGATGTCTCTGGAATGCTCTATCTCTATCAATCAAAGGATGTCATTTACAATCCAAAACTTGCCAGCCAAACCTATTGTATAGATCAATTAAGAAAACGGTTTAGTCATTGTCTGCAAAATGTAACATCTACATATTGGATTTGATTAGAATACAAGATTTGCTTACATTAGTCTAGATTTATGGGCTAACATGTCTTATAGCTAATATTCCCTTTCTAAGCAAATTGATTCAAGATCATCATATTAATAATCAATAGTACATATTTCTAATATATAATAATAACGTTTATATGATGCCAAATAAAACCCTATCTATAATCTAAATTCGACATTAATTTCTGAAGACCATATAATTACACATACTATTAACAATTATACATTAGAATAAAAGTTTTTCACTGCAAGAGGACGATACTTCCTTTACATTTTATTAATTGGACGAAATGAAATCAATCAATTTCACTAAATTCTGGGGATAAGTTTTATCTTCCTAAACAAAAAGAGTCATAACAATTCCGCTGTGTAAACTATCCTAAGATAAAACTGACTTCATAGCTGCTATCATAGATATAGTTAACACAAAACGTGTACAACTCAACCAACTTGAAACATCCGTTTTGATACCTGTTAACAACCAAACCTGTGATAGAGCTTTACAAAATACCGGTTCCATACAACCTGTCGTCTCATACCACAACAGTATTTATACAAACGTTCCACATCCAAAGTTAAAGTTTACGATAAGAGTTTATTAAAAACCACAAGTTTTGCAATTTATATACAATAAGTTGGAAAACTAGTGGGCATCCTAGGGAATTCCTAGTTAGTTTTCTCAAAACTCAAAATAAGTCAAAAGCTTAGATTCAATTGATTCTTTGTTCCTCACTTTCCTAAGCAACAGTACACTAACCTTAGAGCAGTGGTATCAGAACATCTTAATCCTCAATCGACACCTGCAAAAGAGTCTATAGGAATGTGAGCATAACTAGCTTAATAAGTGGGATGGAGTTGAAAAGTACCATACAATCACAAGCAAGATTATTAATTATGATGAAATGAAATGCAATCAATCAAATGAAACATCATATAATGTTATCTCATCCACTGTGAGGTTAGAGAAATTATATCTACTCCAACCTGGATTGAGGAGTTTTATCGTAACTCAAGTCAGATCAAACTTGAGCTTGTGCAATGGAGACCTCTTCCCATGACCGCTTTCAAACTACAGCTTCCACCCATGCTGCGACCTCCTCACCTACCACTTAATTTGATTAAGGATGAAGAAAAGACCATTTCAGTTATCCTTATTGAAAGAAGTTGGTATTTGGCCTGACACTCTTAATCATTTCCCTTAATAGGTATTATGCATGTCTAATTTCGTTTTAGTCAAATAGACATTAGTTTTAATTAACGGTAGCCAAACAAGTTCATACAATACAAAAACAATACGAACTTGCAAAACAGCATACTAAGGAGTTTAACTCCTATCACAACTGAACATCATATACACACATAGCATGCGCACAATCAACTAATTATAAATATAACCAGAAGTACTCTTGGGTCTTCGGATACTTTAATACAATATCCCAATAGGCAATGAAATCATAATCCCAACTTACTTGTTTAGACGCCCACTACTATTGACTCAAGTCATCTACTGTCTCTTTATTAAAAGATCTTATTTACACAAAAGACCCAAATTCAGTCTTCGTAAAAATTACGAAAATATTAGGGTTTGATCTAAAACAGCTATATATATATTATTTCTATAATATATATTATTTGTATTATTATTATATATTGAGTTAAGTTGTTAATTGTTGATACTATACGTTATCGATACTATACTATTACGTATTATATATCGTTTTGATCGCATTGAAACATATTTTTAATTTATTAAATCACGTTTTAATTTTAGTAAAGTTATTGAAATACGTACATTCTAAAATATGATAGAATTTTAGGTTATATTGCCTAAGATTATTCAATTTTAATAAAATTAGTATCATTGAGTTCATACAGACCTAACGACATGTTTTACAAGTCCTGTTCTTAGAAATAACTTTTAACTAATAGTTTGAGTTTTTAATACGATTATATGTATCTATATAAATATTACCGTATTATACATAATTTACATTATTAAATTGTATTTTACTTAATTTGTCCACATAATATTATAATATGGGTATTATCTAATCCTAATATACCTATAGTGTACCCCGATCAAACAATATCAGTAAATACATTAAATATACACTTTTAATCCAATTTGATTAGCAACCTCATACATAGTATTTATTTAACTATTTGATTCATTTTAACTTATTATTACCAAAAATACATCTCGATTTATAAATTAAGTTATTTTACAAAATAAATTTGTAATAAATAGTTCTGGTTACTAAATAATTTCTCGAAAATTTCTATAGACTCCTAAATATATGGGGAATTCAATTGTCACTTGGTTTTAAGTTTTCAACCTATTGCCTATATATTCATATTTACAATTTTATCCCTAAATTATTCTAAATTACTCAATTATGATTTTTTTTACACTAAATTAATTTCAATCTGACCTAACATTGTTATTATTCACTAAAGATCAATATAAGTCCATTTCATCAATTAATTTCATAATTTCCTATTTAATTCATTATTTCAACATATTTTTAAGCTATTTTTAGGCCAAAAAATACAATAAATATAAAAAATATTCAAATCAAAATTCAAGCTACATAGCAATTATCCATATATCATACATATCCTACACAAAAATTTTAAGTTAGAAATAACATCATTTGATATATTTATTTTATAATTCCAATTTCAGATGAATAGTAGATTTCTTAAAGAAGTATATTAAAAATTATGAATTTTTAAAAAATAAAAACATCGCACAAAATCATATTCAAAATAACCTAAGTACAATTTTTTTCATAATTTTCTAGGTAGATTTACTATTTTTTAAAAATTCTTGAAAAACGGAGCAAAATTTTGACCTAACTATTCTTAGTGGCTTCGGTACCCAGGTGGGGGTGGGTGGTGTTAAAACACCTAGACACTGAAGGTACTCCTTGGTGGTAGAGTGGCTCAATAGCAGATCAAAGGACACCCTAAGAACTAGCTCAACTCGGTAATTGCTCTATTTTTTCTATTTTCCCATGATTTTTTCTAAATTTTTCTTTCTGTTGTTCCTGCTTTGTAAAGTTAGAAAGTGATGTAAGGAGGCTTATTTATTCAATTAAGAGTCGGTTGTTGCCTTATATAATTTTTCTTAATTTTTTCCTTTGCTTTTACCTCATTAATGTAAGGAGGAGGTGGCCAAATCCTAGCAAGTTAACTTTTGATTCGGCATATACAATCGAATTGGTGATGCTATGGCAATGTCCAACAATTTCCAATCGCAATTGAAGTTTGTAGGACAAGATTTTCAATTATTTTAGTATTTTAGGTATATTTTATTAACATTTAGTTATTTAGTAATATACGAGTACATATATCATATGTATATATCACGAGTAATATATAACTATACTCATATAATTAAGTTTCTAGCATATCTTTTATTTTTAAGATATGTTTTCTTAATTAATTTCATGAATTCAACACAATATATATATATATATATATATATAATTAAGTAGTTTAGGGTTAATTTACGGGTATAATTATTATTGATACCAGGTATACTCATAAAAATATGTATATATTCATATAGTAAATTTTACTATATTATCTCATTTTGGAGCTTAATTAACTTATCTCTAAGTTTTTGTTGCAATCCATGCTCGATTTTAAGGTTTCGAACACTTTAGTACTGTATTAAATAATTCCACTTCTAAGGGCAAAATTGGAATTTTGGGTTATTATTTCAAAAATCTAACTTCACTGTTTTACTTCATCTATTTTTCTTATTTTAATCGTAAAGTTTGGACTTAATCGGATAATTTTCCTTAAAGGTCCTAATTCTAGACTCGGTTGTCGTAAACACAATTTTAGAAGCTTATAAGTTTTATTCTAATTGTTAAGTGACATTAATTGATTTCATTAATAAAATCCTCACCCCTAGCAATTTGATAAGGCACCTTAAATATAGAATGGATCCAATTCCTTTTTACAGACTATTGAATCAATTTACATTTTTGTTTATTATATAGTTGTTCTATTATTTGTAACATGTGATAAAAGAGTTAAGAGTTGTGAGCACAAGAAAAGAGAAACTTTATCCAAAATTATCTATATAATTAAAGTAAAGTGTTTTTTAACTGTCAATAACTACCAATTTATCGTCTTTATTTTTTTGTATATAAAAATTCCTTTAATTGCCCTTAAATAAATTCATACGAATGAGTGCCATGAAAATAATAAAATGCATTCAAGGATATAGTTGGTAAATGATCATTGCATTTTTCTCATCTACATGTTATTTTAACTTCTCCCGGAAGCTTTTCAATCGCAAATAACCACCTCCTCCACTTTTACACTATGGTTCTTACTACTTCAACTATATTTTTTTTTTTTTTAATTTTTGAAAAATTAGGTTAAGGAGCCATCATGTCAATTAGTAAAGGTGGTGAGGCAATTCAACAATTATGCACAAACTATGCCATTATTTATTTATACAAATTCTTGACTTTTATCTTTATAAACATAAAAGTTTATTACAATATGATATATTTGTAATAATAATATTCCTCCTATCACTCTTTCTTTTTATCCACAAATATTCTAGACTAACTACGTATCATGCTTTTATTTTTAAATCATCGATTATGTATATAATTTAATTTAAAAATTGTCTTAATATTACATAATTTATTATAATGATGTATTTAATTTATGTGCATGTATTGTGGATACATGTTCGATAATCTATAATATTTAAGCTATAAAAACAAGAGTAGTTACCTACAACTTCCATTCAACTCCATACCTTATATTATCAATTCTATCTATATTTTTTACTATTTATATTTATATCTATCTTGGCAGTAAAATTATTTGCCATTTTTCTATATTACATTCTATACCAACGTGTCTCTCAACATTCATTTTGTAATTTTCTCTTGCCTACTTTTGTCAACTACTTTCCCTTAATTTCATTCCCATATTTTTCTTTGCAACCGCCAAAAGAACTAATAATGCATGAATTAGAAGCAATTTCACTCACATACAAACACCCCAAAAACATCTTCTATTATTAAAATAGAACTTCATATTTTCCAATCGCTTATTCTCTTCTTCTAAGAATCATTTAAATCGTCAGCTTTCAAGAATCATTTATCTACTTGATTCTCTTTCAATAATACTTTTCGGTTTTATTTTACCTTACTCTTAAATGCATGCATGTAGGTATCTTGATATCTTTACTTTCTTGGTATATGTATACCTAATTCTTTATCACAATGTTTATTCCATAAGACATTTTTTCAACTCTTTTTTTCTTTTGTTTTTTTTTTTACATTTTGTTATAGCCAAAGTGATGATTATAGGACGTTATGAGTGGCAATGGTTGTTAACCTTAAAAATATTGAAAATGATTTACCCCTTTTATGAATGTGTCATTTTTTTTTTCCATTCACCTCTTTAAATGTCTGTTCTTCTCTTTTTGTATGGCTAATTCAATTAACTTAATTCACTTCTCTTTTTAGGTGAATGGACATTCCTGTAGTTTGCACTTTAGGGTTCAAATAATACTGCTCATAATCTTTTACACAATAGAGTTTTAATTAAGGGAACTACTCTTAATGAATACTATAAGACCTATTAACTTGCTTAAGCCAAAACAACGATATAAACCCAAACCTTAGGTTCTTAAAGACTTAAGGTGAATTCAATTGCCAACCCCCTAACCATAAATAACCCTAGAATATGAAGGACTCCAACCCATCAATAGAATTAAAGTCTCTAAAGTTAACAATAGTAGAAAACACTAAAACTAATAGCACAAATTATATTAGTAAAAGAAGAAAACTTATGGCCTTCCCTTAGATTTAGGTTATAATGTTTCGTGTTCTCGTTGAGAGGCCAACCTTACGGAAAAGGCGACCTAAGAAGTAGAGTGTGAGTCATCTAAAGTGAAAGCTACCTAAAGTAGGCAGTCCAAAGTAGGCCAACGTAAGTGGTGGCTTTCAAAAGAGGATGGTAATGTTACGGTCTTACATATATATAATAAGTTATAAGAGGTAGAAATTATCAACAAGCAGTAAAAGGGATTAGTTATTATAAAATAAAAAGTCAACATATTAATTATAAAGTATCTACTAAGGATTAAAGATAATGAAAAGTAAGAAAAAGACAATTTTGCCCTTAAAAGTAAAAGTAGATAATTAAAAGTAAAAATAGAATAGTAAATAAGTAAATTAGAAACAAAGTAAAGTAAACAAATAATAAATAAGAGTAAAAAGCATGATAGCAACCCATGGTCCTTACATATAAGACATCATTATGATATATCCCAAATAAAAGTAAATTAAATAATAAAATCATTGGGTAGAATGCTAAAATATGATAAAAGTACCTTAGAAAACATCATAAAATACCCAAGAAACATCAACTCAACTCTACAAGTTTCAAAAAATTAATTACATGTCATAAAAATATCCAACAACTTGTAAGGAAAGTAAATAAAAATTTATAAAAATTGGAAATATCATAAAATGAATAAAATATGTTGATAATTTCTTTAAGAATTTACCAAAAATTGTACAAGTAGCAAAAATTGTTCAAAATTTAGTTAGGCACACATCTTAGGGTCTTGGACACGTGGAAATTTTTCTATGAATTAACACTCACTAGAAAATTATTAAATATTAGATAACTTCTTCAAAAATTCATTAAAATTTGTATACTTATCCAAAAATTGTGAAATTTTAATGGGAGACGTGTAACATTATTTGAAATATTTTTATAATCTTACATTTTTTTTATATGTGTAAAATTTAATATTAATTCTTGAAAACTATAAATACCCCTCTTCTTACTTAAAAAATTCACACTACTCAAACAAAGCCTCTAAAATTTGGAGAAAAATTCATGGAGCTTCTCCATATTCTTCCTAGGTGGTTAGATGAGGTTGGAGTGGTGGTGGCTGCCTCTTGGTGGTGTTTTTTGCCATTTTAGTGGTTTTTATTTCAATAATTTTGGAGCTTTCAATCAATGTTGTTTCAAGAAGTCCTTCCACTTGTAAGTACTATATAACTATATATTCTTGTACTAATTTTCCTAGAATTAATTTTTCATATTTAGTATTTTTATATTTTTCAAAAGTTTCTACTTATCTTATTAAAATATACTAGTTTTAAAGAAAAATTGTAAAACCATATCTATTAACTTTCTAAAATCTCCAAAATTTTTGTCACACTTTCCTATATCTAATATGATATTTTGGTTCCATCCTTGATAATTGTTATATTATTTTTTAATTTTCTTGGTATTTTGACCAAATTTTCACTTAAAATATTAAATATACGATAAAACGTATAATACATAAATATGCTTGAATAATATTCATTACTAATTATCATTTATTTTAAGTTTCTCTATAACTTTATTTTATCATTTACAAAAGTTATACAATAATAATATCTTATCTTGGTTCATTTACACTAATGATCATAAAACTACATTCCAAAATCTTAATATATATATTTACATACTATATATAATAATTATATTCCTTATAAAAATCAATTTATCCTTCATGAATATTAATACTTCCTTTATAGGTAAATAATAAAGTACTAGGCTTTATAAAACTATACAAATTAAAAATCACTAATAGTATAAAGTAGCTAAACTCTATAATATAACTAATAGTAAAGTTTTTATAGGATTTTCAACTCAACTTTAAGAGGAATACTAGGCATCTACAATCTAAGTAAGTGACTTGCCTCACAATAGTTATTATCATGTTAACAAGGGGTAGTAAACCGTTATATTGCCTGTACCTATAGCTAGCTGTTTGTGCGCATGTAATATATGTAAATACAGGAATTATGATTAATAACTTATGCTGCTTGATTTAAGGACTTAACATTTTGATATGGTTTTGAATCACTAATTGATCGCCTAATTAACTTCATTAATGTAATATCCAACTCTAAAAACTATACATGCATAGCATACCTACATCTTAGTATGTTCTTATCAACACCACATATATGACGAAGAAATAAGATTTCCTTATTTCAATCTTGCAAAACTAAAAAGACAAGAGAGAGGGTCGTCGACAAGTTGGAAAGTATCAAGAAAGGCTAGTCAGAAAGGGTATAAAGGAGACGGGAGAAAGTCCATTGTACATCCTCAAATTGATTGAAATGTTTTAGGCCCACAAATAGTGAGTAGAAGAAACCCCTCGAACCCAAGTTAGAGTGAGGTTATTTTCTTTAGTCTCGCGATGTATCAGTCAACGTTGTGCGGATGATAGACTGTTACATTGCACTCTAAAATGATTTGCCTATCTTACTTATTTACATATAACATTTATTCCTTATCACTTACTTGGCATGCGGTTTTGCTCATACCCTTATAATTATCGTTTTGTAGGTTAACTCTACAAAAGTTTGGGATGAGAACACCTAGTGAGGTTCAATCAACAAAAGTTGACTAACTACTTTACTAAAAAATTGAAATAAGAACTTTAAGATGAAGAAGACATTATTATTCGAGGTTATTGGTAGGCAAGTTTCGATTCCTCTAAATGTTGCCAGCTCAAATATAAAGTCTTACGTATATCAATAGTATAATGATAGCGATGAGTCCTATGCTATCATCAACCATTAGTATGTACGGCAAAACTATCACGATATTGGCACATGGGGTATGATAAATACCAAAGCATTTTTTTTCCCATTTCCTTAAGTATTGATGGTTAATAAAAGAAACGTACTTCTATAACATGGAGTAAGTGGAATGCTGTGATCGTTTTGGTTTTTATTGCTCTTCCTTTTATCTTCATAGAAGTTCCTTTTATATTACAAAAATTTTTAATCAAGAAAAGGAAAACAAAATTTAGAGCATTGAGAAAATACCCATCGAATGTTTTGAATTTTTTTAATGTGGTATAATTTTTGTGTCCTTTTCATGCCTGATAGACTGCTTAGTCTAAAGGATGCTTTGAAATTTTTGAGGAAAAGTAATGTTGAATTTTTATTTCCTTTCCATGTTGAAGTTGAATCGCAAAAGGATACTTTCAACGGTTACTCTAGAGATTTTTTTTTTTTCCCAACCTTTGTTCATTTGGAGGATTGTACAGGAGATATTCTTCATTACAGTCGTGGGAAAAAGATTTGTCACTATTATTCCAATTAGCGAGGTCAATGTTCAACCAAAGACGTTGAAATTTATAGTACATTTGTTCACAATGTACTTTGTTTTGTAGTAGTTTAGTTTTCTAAGTTTATGGATGGAGTTGAACTTTTTATGCATTTGAATTATAAGAAATATTGCGATAAGATCATGTGTGATATATATTTATTTTTTATTCCACAAATATTTAACATATGAAATCGTTTTCCATTATTAGGCAACTTACGATTTATAATGGAAAAGCCAAATCAATTAAAAAAAAAAAACGAATCATATTGGAACGAATCTAATCTTTCTCTAATTTGGGAAATTCCTCCATATATAAAATCTTCTTTCATGACTAATATTAGCAAAATGTCAATAATTCTCCATCTAAATCACAAACTTAACTCTTCCATCGTCGTTAGTGGTTATAGCAGTAAAAATGAAAATCATAAGTTTTTCTTTGGGTAAAAAAAAAAACAAAAAAGGGTATTGCAATGGCTGAAAAACAATCTTAAATAAAAACATAATCACCTACTAGAGAGTAGGAATCCCAACTGAACCATAGGGATGATAAGGATTTGCATTTGGAGCTTGGTGCATTTATTATTTAGCAAACACATAGCGGGTACAAGGAATGTTAGATATAATAAATGTTACTTAATTGATATTTCCAAAAGAGTACCAAATCGATCAGATTTATAAAGAGTGCATTTGTTTCTCATAAAATATTTACATGTCAAATTCAACATTTATATTACTTTAATATGCATTTCGAGCTTGGTGCATTTATTATTTAGCAAACGTATAGCGGGTATGAGGAATGTTAGATATAATAAACGTTACTTAAATGATATTTCCAAAAGAGTACCAGATTGATCAGATTTATAAAGGGTGCACTTGTTTCCCATGAAATATTTACGTGATAAATTCAACATTTATATTACTTTAATCTTTACGGTTATTAAATTTTATTACACTTTTAAATGTTTGTCACAACTAATAATTTTGGTAATAGTTGGAGAAGAATATGGGTGAGCAAATAACTTTATCATATAGAGTACTTCTCTATTTACTCAATTGAGTAAATTTTGATGGGTATGGAAGGATACAAATAAGTTCTAGGTAATAATTTATCACAATGATAGAACTACAACAAGTGGGATATACTTTATATCTTATACTCACTATAGAATTTGTATTTTAAAGTATACAGAACATAGGTTTCAAAGTACCATATACTCACCATATAAAAATTATTAAATTATATTAACAAATGATACTATTACATTTTTTAAGAAATATTTTACTAAAAAGAAATGGCTCAAGCCCATATGATGGAAATTTGAACTTAGAATTGCATGCTCTTTTATCTTTCAAGTCCCTATAGTGCATTTCTCTTCCTTCTATACATTTCATTTTCTTTTCAATTCTTTTTCCATTTTTGCTACATACTAACCCTAGTCTAATAATATCATAAAAATAAATAAGGATACTTGCAAATACACATTAATACTATTAACCAAGTGTGAGATGAAATCTTTTGACATAAAAAAATATAACTAAAATTTGTTATTTTTTGTTTTAAACAAAATAGTTTTTGATCTAGTTTTAAGATAGTTCCAAAGTATTATATATAGGTTTCGGTTCCAAAAATTTAAAAAATGATAACTATAAAATGAGAAATGAATAAGATTTCTTACCTTTCTCAAAGTATGTTTACTCACCGTTAATGATGAGATAAGAACCCAAAGTCATTAATCAATTATTGTAGTCATTAAAAATGATGAAAGCAATCTACTTGAGGTAGTCAATTTTTCTCATTTTCTTAACATTTGGAATAGTTATTAACCATCACCATTTACTTCGCAGTCACTAATATTGATATTCACCACCTCTTACCTGGTATATAATAGTTTTATTTTAAATAAGTACATGTCATTTTCCAAAGATATAGAGTTTACCAAAATCAAATATGGTATATAAAATTTATGCACAAAAAGAAATTATTTTTTTTTTAAATTATAATTAATCTTTGACAAATTAATGAGCTGTTAGGATATTGACCAAAGTACAAATACTAAAATATAAGATAATAAATTTTAAGCATTAAATCGCCAATATTCATAAAAGGTAGAAGGATATCAAAATAATTGTTAAAAAAAAAAAACTTAAATTTCTTGTCATAGAGTTAGATCTACCACATAAGAAGTGGATAATGAGAATGATATACTACCAAACCTAAGACTGGTTTTTCTATTACTTCCGATTATAAAATAAAATAGAATTATATTTGAGAATATTTTAAAAATAGGAAGATTTTAGACAACGATCTTGGGGTTGACATTTGTCGGAAAAACTAGGGCAAAGTGACCTACATTTTATTACGAGGCCTAATAAGGGACAATGATTAGTGGGCTCGGGATCCGTAGATCCACGCCACATGATTCACTAATTATTGCTTTTCCTTTTGGCTGTCTAAATTTAATAGTTGATTGGCTTTATTATGCAAATAAACGCGTAAAGAATCTAATGCCTAGCGCATATGTTTTTGTTTGCTTCTTGAAATTAAATTAGGGTAAATTACAAATATCTTACCTGTATTTTTATGTATTTGCAAATAGCTTATCTGAGTTTTCTTTCTTGACAAACACCTGATCCGAGTTCTTTTCCGTTGTGTGCCGTCAATATTTTCATTTAAAAATCGCGAACAACTCACGTGGCGAGTAAAAACTCTCCCAAATACACTGCTTCACCCTCGTAAAAAGTAGAAACAGGTGAAATCGCGACAGAACCCTAAGCCCCAATATTCCTTGTTTCTAGTTTTAGCGTACGTTAGTTTTGTAACAATTCAAAAGGACTCTTTTATATTGACTTTGGGAATATCTTTGCATCATGTAATCTTTGTTATCTCTGCTGTCTTGATCCATGCTTGACCACATCATGCAAACTTTGTCTCTAGTTTTACGATTAGGGTTTTTTTTTTTTTTCATTGACAAAATGGGGATTAGGGTTTCTTTTAAGTAGTGAGCGATTAGGAATTTGGGGTCGAAAAAGCAAGATGGGTCATTGTTGGATTAGGATTTCAAAGAGGAGAATTGTTGTGGTTGAGAATCAGGTGTTGAAAGAGGTGACTGATCGTAGTGTTGGATTAGGTTTTCGAAGGGGGGAAGTGGAGGACTGATAGTTGCTTTAAATGAGAAGGAAATTTTCTGGCATTTTTCCGTTACATATGCAATTATACATGACTCACTAACAACTTATTTAGACTGCACAAACGGTCTATAAACACGGGTAGGCTAATTGTCAAAAAATATATCACAGGTTAGTTATTTGTAAAGGTAAAAAAACACAGGTAAAGTTTTTGTAATTAACCCATTAAATTAAAATCATTTGTTTATTCTTGAATTTCAAGTATAATTTATAATTCAAACTTGTTAAGATAAGATCTCCTAATTTTCATTTGACTAATGTCTCCGTCAACGGTTCAATTCAAGTACGAGAAATTTGTTAAATTGTAAAACTAAAATCACATCAAAACCTACTATAGTTTGAACTTTGAAAATAGTATCGGTTTTGTTCTTGGCTATCTTATAAAAAAATGAAATTGCAAATAATTCCTAAGTACAGATATACCATATACTTGTATAGTGTAGTTTAACGTTTTTTCAACTCTTAGAATTTGCAAATAATCCAAGGACTTTACATATAAGTCTGTAAAATTTGATTGATGCATCTCTGTTCTTGTCAAAATATGCTTCAACGATTCATATAACGTAACTCTGGAGTGTTCTTTCCAAGGAATAAACTAACTTCCTTTTAACGTTGTCAATTTATAATAAGAATTCAGAAAATGTCGATGTATAGTTCACAAGCCAAGAGTTGTATATACCTCGTGACCAAAATTTAAAAGGACTATCTATAAATTTTCTATAAATATGAATAAATAAATGAAAAATGATATATTTTTTTTCCTTCATGGTTTCTTTGGTTTTGACGTGTTCCTCCAGCAATAGAATATTTGGATTTTTCAGTAGTTCACACTATACGCAATTTTTTTTCTCCATCCCATAAATAACAAGTTTCTTTTTAATGGTGAATTTAGGTGAAGTCTTGGACACGAGTGGTTGAGTTGACCAGACCGGACCTAAACCTGATGACTAGTCCAAATCTGAAATATTAGCGAGGTCGGTCAAAGTCAGTAGCCGGGCCCCATTTAATGGTCCGGCATTTTTAATTCCTTGTCCTTAAATTTGTTCGCTTTCGAACCATTATTGCACGCCGGTTCACTGTACTCATCCCATATAATAAAATAAATAAAGAAAGAAAGAAACAAAATCCACAATACAATTCTTTCTTTCATTTTTATTTTTTTTCCTCCTTCCCCTTTTTGTGGACTAGTTACTGACATGGCCAAAAAACCATGGGTTTGAGGAAATTTTTGTAACTAATAATAGTAATCTTCATAACATGGTATATAGAATGTCTAATTATCCATCGGTAAAAAGGTACTCTCAACATCTCTAATAGATCGTTGGGAAAGTAAGATGTGATTAGGAAGAGGCGTACCACAAGCACTAAGTAGCCCTTTGGAGTATGCGACAGGAGAAAAGTCTTCAAACCTCCACTTCGCTTTTCTTGAACATGAATTGGATGTTTTTTGTTCTATTGGCAATTTGATCTTCTAGAGCTGGACTTCGGCAGCACAAAGAAGCGTTCATCTTAAGTTCCAAATGATGAAAAGGAAGCATCACTGTATAGATCGTAAAACTTAAGGAATCGATAGATAATATGAGTTTTTCATGACATTCATTAGATTATTTTGGTGTTGAAATGAATAGAAATATTCATTAAGTGTGTATATATATATATATATATATCCTATTTAATTTTCAAGTAATTTTGGGATTCTCATATACCAAGCTTATAGATTAGTTCTCTATTCATGCAATCTTATTGTAAGAGGCAAAAAACAGATGGACCTATCCAGCAAATGTACAAAAATAGCTATCATAGAGTTACAATTGCTTATATTAACAATTACTCTGGAAGGAATATTCTTATGTAGTGCTAATAATTTAATAATAATCTTTGTTTCTCTATGATGTTTTAATTTATACTTTTACATATTATTTGAATATATCAAGAAAGATGCATGGTGTAACGAGGCTATCATGGAATATTTACTTATGAGTGGGATAAACTCTTCTATTCTAGTTCATGATTTCTCTTCACTATATGATTCAATAAGAGAAGAGATCAAGCTTCAAAAAATAGTAAATGGTCTTATTAATACATAAATATATAACTTCTTACGAATTTTAATTGCACTTATATTCATTACTATAGAAAGTAATTTCAAGCTTTCTTCAACCCTTTTGCACCAGTAGACTGCCAATCAAACAAATTACTCTAACACATCCCTAATAAATGGGTTTGACTCTCTATGTCTTACCATTAGACTAAGGAGTTAGGCCATAAAGTAAACACGGACTAATCCCATTATCTTATTGGCACCCTATGATATTCTTTTTGGATTAAGTAACAAAAAATAATAGGTGATTATTCATGATAAGTTAAAAGCAACAACATCCATGCATTTATAAACTATTCCTTATGAGGCTTGAACATAACCTCATATCAGGGGATAGGGCATTAGCTATTAAAACAAATCTCATGGGCATAATATCTCATTATCTTCCGAAAGGTTAAAAGGTTACGAGTAAAGATTTTATGATTATAATTTCTGTTCATTTTAAAGCGGGCAATGACCGACAAATCACATAATTGAAATTATTACATAATTCCTAACTAATAATAGGAGAAATCTTCTTTTGTACCAATTGCTTTTGCCATAAATACGTACCTAACAACTTGTACACAAATCTCATTATTTAAAGGTTGAATAACGACAAGTACTTGTTTTTGTTAAATGGAAATCAAGTACGTTATTATCCAAGACTTCGTTTAATGGTGAGAAATCGATCAAGGTCTCTCTTGATTCGCTGTCTCATAAAGGGCCGATCCTTGACAGCATAAATTATCCTTTATATCACATATTAGAGATGTGGGTACTTGATCTTTTAGCTTCATATTAATTAGAGTTCGATGTAATATTATAGTCTAGTAAGCTTATTATAAAGGAATCAATGAAGATGACTTGATAAAATCACAAGTAAAATGGAGCTCGATTCAAATTTAAGCATAAGTTGAGCTTAATTGAGTTTAAGTATCCATATTATTTTAGTGATAAGAATTTTCCTTTTAAAAGTAAAATAATTTAAATGGGTTTAATTAAAGTGAATTTGAATTTATTGAGTTTTATTTTAAATCAAGCAAATTCCATTACTAATCTCAGTCATATACCAATGTAATATTGAATAGTTTCAACTCAAATCAAATTCTTCTACAATCCACATGCGATCATTCATTGTCCTTTTCGAAGTTGATGCTCATAAACCAACTTGATCGTTTTTCGACTTCATTCATGGGAAGAATTATTGTAACGGGGCATCAATCCATGAATAAATTTCAAGACATATAATTCAAGCGCTATTGTACTAAAAAGATGTTTATTGCCAGGAAGATAACTAGATTTTATATTGAAATTTAACGTACTTTATTAATAAATTCATTTATTATCTTAAATAATGGGATGTGCAATGTCCACCCAAAAAGTTAAGAGAGAGAGAAAGGAAAAAAAAAAAAAAGCTATATAAATTGTAAACCTTTGAGGTTAATTCTAAATAGGGACTAAAGTATTTTAGTGGTTTAAATAGAAGATAAAATAAACGTAGATAATGAAAATTACACACATAAGGAATGTATTTAGTGTGCCACCTCACTAGCCGCAAACTTATCCTATATATATATATATATTACATAGTGTTCACACTTTATTTAGACCATTTTACAACATTTACTCTATTTTCAAACTATTAAAAGAATTTCATTCTCTATTTAATATGATTTCAGTCATTCATTCTAGATATATTCATTATTTTAAAGACATAAAAAAGCGGGGCATCAAGTACATCTAAACGTTCTAGAAACTAAAAAGTATTTGCTGACACGCTAATTTTATTTCAAGTGAAATAAAATAAAATAAAATTGGCTGGATTCTATAATGTTTGTGTATCCAGTCCGTATCTTTCTTCCTTTTGGTAAAAATTGTGCTATATATTATGTAAGAAAATTAAAGTCCATGAACAAAAACTAATTTATCAAGTGAAAGGTCCAAAAGGAAACTTAGGTGTCGGACAAGCAATTTGACGATGCTAGATTGAGACTTTTAACGTTATTAACATTTCCAACTATCTTCATAAAGATGTTCTTCCGACATCAAGAATCTTGACAATTAGATTGGTATAGCATATATAGTAGAATCTTGACAATTAGCAGTAATAGGTCATGCAACAGTTAGATAAATTAGCAAATACTTAGAGAATTAATTAAATAAGCAAAAAAAAATTAATAGGCTATAGTAGTCTTTTATTGTAGAAGTCACCCGTTCATTCATCAAAAATTAAATCCAAGTCTTATAAACAATAAATTATGTAATAAGATATTAGTTAGACAAATTACTAAATATTTCGGTTATTAGTTAGATCGGTTAGAAAACGAGTAGGCTAAAGTCGATATCACAAATACTCCCTTATTATAAAAACTACATGCTCGTTCATGAAAAATCAAATCCAATTATTTTCTAAAATTCTCTCTATCTCTCTCCATTGTTAATATGTTCTAAAAGATTATCTCATCCCGAATCGAGGCATATTACTGAGTTTACGGGGGTGGGACAAACTACAAGCTTCTTGACCGAGAATCAATGGTGGACGGTGGACCTAAGAAAAAGGATCAGTTGATAAAACTTGCAATCCACAACCCCACACACATACCTTGGCAATACCGGCAATTACCAAACCTTCTCAATTATAAATGTACGATTGATTAGGGACCGCCCAGTACTACTCTAACTTAGTGAGCCTTAATATCGTCCTATCACTTGCTTTTATTCTTTTACATAGAGACCATCTATTCGTCTAAATGTAACAATAGACCTGTACTATTTTTTTATGTTTAGTATATGAGTTATTAGCTGTATTATCCCCAAAAAAAAAAAAATGATTCTTCATATAATACACGTCACTTGAAAACTTAAAAAAGAAACTCCTATTAAAATCAGGGCAGATGATGATCCGTAAATTATTTTAGCTTACAGACATAATAAATAAGTTTATTATGGATTTAATCTTCTGTGAATATCTTAACTGTACATTTGAAGTTTATATACTTATCATGACCAAGTGCTTATACCATTGTGTGCTTTTTGCCATCTGCAAAGCACATATACTCTGAGCAAAGTAAGGCCTCAATAATGAAGAGAAAGGTGAAAAATAGTGGGAAAGATGTGCTTTTACGTTTGCCACATGCAAAATAGAAAAAGGGAGCAGGATAATCCATTATAGTTTTGTGTTATTCCATCAACCATATTGTGCTTGTACTCGTAGAATTCAACGATTTTTAACTCCGTACGTTAATTTATTTTTATACAATTTCATTCGGTACTTTCAAGGATGGAATAGAGTATATTTTATATTTACATGATAGTCTTCTCTTTTTCGCTTAAAATTCCGACTGTTTTTTTTTATGTCGAGCGGGATAATTCATTATAGGGAATCAAATATATATGTGTAAACTCAATTATTGAGCCAAATCAGCTTGAAACTGCCAATTCACAGGTTAACTAAAAGCCAAACCTTGATCGGCTCAGTTGGTCATAGTTTTAGGTCGATTTGTTGATTCTTGAACCAGCTCATTTTTTTTTTCTTTTTTTTTAAATTTTACTATTTGTAGTAATAATTTCTAATTTTTATTAATTTTATTTATTTCCATTTTTTTATTAATTTTAATACTTTCCAAATTTTTATTAATCTTTGGGTAGGTTTTCTTTGAAATAATAATTTTTAATGTTACGGATACGATTAACTAATATTTTTAATTAAAAGTTTACTTCGTTTCAAAATAATAAGTTTGTCTTGCATAAAATTAATATTAGTATAATATGGAAATAATGAGTTACGTCAAATAAAGCGAGAGAGGTTATGACAGATAAATAATTTTCCTTGATCATAGAATTGTGAACTATAGTAGAGAAATAAAACATAATGTGACTATTAATTGTAAATCGTTATAGAAAAATAAAATTATTTCTCTTTTTATCCTTTAATTTTTTTCAAGGGGAGGTGAAATTTTTTCTTATTTGGTAAAAAAAAAAAAAAAATGGACTGAGTCGACCAATTCAATGGTAGGCTAACCTACTAGTTCAGTAGGCCTAAATATGGCCAACAGTTCAAAGGCCAGTTTAAGTCCGCCCAATTTCAAACTAGTTTATAGTTCAAAACCGGCTCATAAACAGGTCTATATATGTATATCAACGAGTTATAAAAATTGTATAATATATATACATATATATATATATATATATATATATACACTTACACATACACACATAGAGAGCGATAGAGAGGGATAGATATTAAGTCATTCTATAACTAGATTCATTTTGCTCATTATCATTAAATCTACTCTTTTAGCTTATCTAAGGCTGCAGTGTAAGCATAGTTGTCAAAATCACGATTCTACTGTTTATTTTAATATATAAAATCAGTAAAATTATAAACTTATAGAATCGTATATAAAAATTCATAATTTTATTAAAAGTTTGTGTATAAATGATTTTATATCCATTTTAACTAAGAAAAACATTATAAAATCATAAATTCATAAAAGTGTATTTTTTATTCGCGATTTTAACAATCATGATTATAAGATACATTTAAAATTGGAGTTATAACTAGTGCAACATCTATTATGAATTTAATTCACCAAAAAAAAAAAGCATCTATTATGAATTTAGCTTCTATATTCAGTGGTAATCCAAATAATTTGTTTCAAAATCATTCAATTTCCACACTAGCTTTAACTTTCGCTTCAATATCTTTAAAGCTTTTACCGCCAATGAAGCCAAAATGGTTGAATGTTCTTGGACATATTCAAATATTCTTTGTAATATCCAAAATCTTTGTAATTGAACTTCAAGTTTGATCAATCAAGATTGTTGTCGGGTGAATTTTTGGGTAAAGCTTTGTTCCTACAAAAACATTCGAGATCAAGTGGTACTAGAGCTAGTCTGATATAGTCATTTCGATGTCTAAGTCAGTAATTATTTTAGAGAAAAGTGAATGAGTATAAAGTTGAAGGTTGTGAGAGAATTCTTACAATGCTTTCTAGTGAATATTAAGTGTTTGAAATAACAGTTAATCATTGGTCGTAGGCGATGTGGAGATCTTATAATTAATCACATGCCTTAAATATAGAAATAGTGAGCAGTTATGTAATGAGATCATACTAGATCGTATCTATTCGCACTACTTTCTTAAGTTCAAACCAGACATGTTAATAGGTTGGACTTCAAGGCCCATCAAGTGGATTGAGCCTTAGTCAAAATTAACTAGAAGTAATATTAGTCATCTTCTCAATAATCGAATGGTTAAGTAATATTTTAAGGTGAAATTCAACTATCATTTACCCCCCAACTCCTGTAGTTGAGAATTTGACTGTAGGAGTAAATAAAGCTTAATATTCAGTTTGGGCAATCAAATGGTTAAGACCAAAATGAGTTTCCCAAATGCTAAGTGACGTAGGAAGGTTTGATTTTCGATCTAGAAATGTGACAAATCGTATCCTAAGTGAAAGGTTGTAGCCTTTTAATTTTCTTACCCATTCACTTTTCTATAGTAGTAAGTGCGATAGCTAGCTTACTAGCCATCATTACGCTGCAAGGGCTAATAACTGTCAGTTACATATAATTGTTTGATTTTTGACTCATAACATGTGTCATTAATCCATACTTAACCATCTAATCAGAACCGCATTCCTATCAAAAGCGTGTTAGGGTTATGAGGAGAGACTGTTCATAAATAAAGGATTTTTCCATACTGATAAAGATTTCTCACTCTTTTCTCATTCATATCCACTTTTAGAGTCTTGCTTTTGACATTTCATCTTTCAAGTTTTCATCTAGTTCGTGATTCTCTCATATAACTTCAATCAGGTATGGTTTGAAGCGTCATTCATCAACTTATACTTTCTGATTCTAAAACAACCGTGTTTGAGGCTACTTCTCAACCCCACACATAATAGAGTAATGGGAAAAACTCGCTTGCATCAATACTCTTCCTATGGATAATTTTCCAGATGATAGGGAAGGAAGATCTATTGCCATGTATTTGTATAATAATGTAGTTTATAATGGTGATTCCTCGGATGGAGTGGCGAGTAGTATTATTAAGACACTCATATCGAAGTATAAAAGTATTGGCAAGATATTCTCGAGATATGGAATCTATGTAGGCCAAGGGAAGATGAGAGGGTGTGTTTTCCAATAGACCGTGAATTCCACATAAAAATGAAGTACCTCGATTTCAAACTACACTTCCTATTTTCTGTTTTTCTTCTTTAACTATTTTTAGGTTGTACCGAGTATGTTTTCACCAAACACTTATAGGCTTCTTGTAGCATTTGAGATAATATGTGAAGAGATTAAGGTTAGAGTCATACCTCATTTATTCAGATACCTCTTCACAATAAGGAGGCAGCTCAATGGATGGTTTTTTGCGACAACTCGACATGGTCATAAATTCATGGATGGATTAGAGTCTAAAATTCATAAGTGGCATAATAAATTTGTTTCCATAAGGTCATATGAGGATTTGGATTTTTGGACTTGATGGATTGAGCCCATCCGCATTAAAGACATTAACTTGATGCCAAATGATGTTGCTGTAACAAAAAAGATTCAAGAAAAAAGAAAGAATAAAATGTTTTTTTTAGAACACTAAGAGAATAATAAAATGATACAAGAGTAGGGATCCAATCGATAAAGAAGGTAGGTGTTAGAATAATCACCGTGCTAAGTAAAACTACAAGAGGAAATCCGTTCTCGTTACTTGGGGAGAGAATAGTTGCCTTTGAGCTTCACTTGGCACGTACCTCGTAAGTTTTTTATTTTTCTCTCTTTCTCGTTTACAACACTCCTATCTTCTTATGTAGACATGGGTATAGGCAATGCGGATCTCGCCAAACTCCTCACCCAAGCAAAAGCTAAAAAACTAAAGCTTGATAAATTTATGACCATTAAAGCCCCTATTAGTCGGCCACCTGTGTAAGCCTTACAACCAGTCACTTAAAGTTTCGATCGGTTGAAAGATCCGATCAAACCTAAATTATAAGTAAAGATATAAATATTAGTAAAAATAATCCCGTAAGTTCGAATTTAAGAAAATAAGCAATAAAATAAAAGAATATAAAATTTCTAAATTTTAAGTATATAACTCGTTATTTATTGAAAATGCATAAAATGTATTCTGATAATTAACGAATCGTTAGAGATAAATTATATGTATACTAAAAATTATAAAATGACCTAAATAATATTTAGGAACATCTATTTGTACTATATATGAATTTATATGTAGGTAGAAATACGCGTAATTACTTAAAATACGCAAAATGTGTTAAAATAATACTAAATAATTAAAGAAAAGTCATAATTAATTAAGGAAAAGTCAAGAAAAATAAGGAATGATCCAGATATAGGTCATGGCAGCTGGGGAAAACAAGAAAAAAATAATCCAATTAAATTAGAACAACACAAAAGTCAAATTGGAAGAAGATAAGGCAATTGTCTTGTCTAATTAATGCACAATAATTTCCCTAAAGCTCTATAAATACTCCAAATTTTTCAAAAGATCATTTGGTCAGTTTGGAGAGTGAGAAAAATAGAGAGAGGTGAAATTGAGAGAAAATTAGGGTTTTACGAAAATTTAGTAAAAATCTGTACAATTGAGGCTTGTAAGGAGAACCCAGACCCAATAAGCAGTTGGGAGTTGATAGCCACCACCACCATACGGTGGTGGTAGCGCCTAAGTGGGCCAACACACCCATGGCCACCGACGGTGGCCGGAGCTACCCAAATCGGTGAGTTCGATTTCTAACACAATTTTGTGTAATTTTGTAAAAATAGTAAATATTATTAGAAAATTATGAATTTTGTTATTCTGAAATATTTTTGTATGTATTTTTTAGGAAAAATATTATTTTGATGAAAATATGTCCCGTGATATATGGTCCGTAAGAAATCATGCAAAACCGAGCATATTTCGGTTTAGAAATAAATTACCTTAGGAGTGTAGTTTTGAACCCAAAATTTTTGTGTAGACTACTTAGATAATATAGAACAATGCTGTGAAGCTCGTTTTCAAAAATTAATTTTCTAAAATTTTAGATAATTTTTAGGCCCTAAAATGAGATATAAAATGGGTAATTTAGGGTTAATTAAGTAATTAAATGGTTAATTACTGATTTAGTGAATAATTATATGTTTTAGGATGTTAAAATCTGATGAAGTATAATACTTATAGTATTTAGGGTGTTAGATGTAATTATTAGGTTAATTATGTAGTAAATAAGTAACATGGAAAAATAATACATTTTAAGTTAATTTTGTAAATTAGGGTAATTAGGTGTAAAATCTGATTTAGGATGAAATTAGACACTTTGAAATGATAATTGATGTTGGGAGATGGTAATTAGAGTGTTAGAAATATTATATGTGTATTATATACATAATATGTAATTATTGGAAATATAATAAATAGAAAATATTAGGATAAAAATTGATATTATATAAATAATAGGGATATATAATAAAACTGATAGAAAACTTAAATTTATGTAATTATATGAAAAATGTAAAAATTTCTCACATCAGAAGTAAATCCGGTACACTAATAAGGACTTAACTGTATCGGGTGGAATAAAATATTGACAATGGGTAATAATGGTATTTAGGATATCTAGAAGTAACGTGATTAATTTCACATTATGAGTTAAAATGAATTTCTAGAATTCGGGTATAAAACAATTCTTAAAAATCGAACTAAAGCCTAATTTAAAAATCAATGCAGAAACCGAACCCGAACCCGAACCTAACCCCGAACCTAAAATAATTGTAAAAGAGTTAAGACCTAAATAATTAGGTATATTAAACCCTAAACAAAACATAACAATAAGTGTTGTAGGATAAAACGAATCTATAATAGTTATATGAAAAACTGAAACCACGTTTGTGTTATAGGGATGATCGGTGATGGCTTGAGCGAGTCGGACCTCGAGTGAGTGAACGAAAAGTCGAGGTAAGTTGGGATTAATACGATGCTGTATTTTGGAGATTTGAGATTATGCTTGGTTGTGCTTGTTAGATAGTTGGTTGTGTACATGTGCTTGATTATGAGTGATGTTATGATTCTGTTTGTTGTTCTGGCTTATATTGTATGATTTGTATGAAATGATTGATCACCTTAAACTGGACATAATCAAATATATAACCAGTAATCATAATTAAACTTGCATGGCATCCTATTAGGGGAAACATAGGATTCTTCGGCCAAATACCGACTCTTTCGAAAGGGATAGCACATGATTGCAAAGGGTACCTTCTTCATCCTTAGTCGAACTAAGTGATAGGTGAGGAGGTCACGGCGAGGGTGAAGATAATGGTTTGAAGGTAATCACGGAAGGAGCGAAGTCTCCATTACACAAGCCTGGGTTTGGTCGTGAGCTGTTGCATTAACGGCAACTCTTCAACCTAAATTAGAGCGAACACAATTTCTCTAATCTTACGACGGTCCGGACAACGTCGTGCGATGGCATTTGCTACGATGTCATTTGCTTGAACATGCATTGCACCTAATAAGTTGGTTGATAACCTTGTTGTGTTTATGGTATAGTTTTAAGACCTTCATCCTAACTTACTGAGCTGTGGTTGCTCATATCCCTATAGACGTCATACAAATGCTGGCTAAGAAGCGGCATACAATTACTTTGAAGCTAGCAACTGTTGGATCCTAGGGAGTGAGGAAAAATATTTGAAGACTAAACACATTTTTTTAAGGTCTAAGCTTTTACTTTAGAATTTTTCATTTTTGAATAATGTAATAACTAGGAAATATATTACGGAGAAATATTGTAAATTTTAATTGTAATAACTAAATTATAGTATATATATATATATTTTTTTTTTCTCACTTTCTTAGGTAAATGATTTATTTAAATTACAAATTGTTTACTTTAAAGCGGGTTAGTCGTGGACGCCTTGTGTAAATCGGGTCTAAGATAACGGTTGTAAGACCAACTTCTATTTTAGAATGGTTTACACAGTGGGGTTGTTACAACTTTGCCGTTTCGAGGCATGACAACCTACACCAAAAAAGACTTCTTAAGTGAAAGTTATGAAAGAGGCTACTGTTTAAAAGAGGAATGGAACTCCTTCCCTTGCCAAGGAGTAATGACTAGAGTAAATGGAAACTATTGATGTTGTATAAGCGAAGACTCTTGGTACTATGCAACTTGAGACAATTCCTTCGATAACAAACACTCTTAAGGATGATGAGTCAGGAGAATCTAGCCAAGGCATTATTGGTGTCAACGACACTAAGGTTTCTCCTTAAGAAAATGTTGAGTTAAGTGCCAGAAAGAGAAATGGAAAAGAACTTGTGAATTAGCCTCTATCTAAGAAATTTAAGGCCTTAGATGAGAAGATGAAGGAGGTTTTGAGGAATAAGTCTCTCAACATCAATAATGTCAAGTTCATCCCTAATAGTGAGGTGGGCGAGTACTTTGTGCCATGTTAGAGTTAGAACATCTTACATATTGATTCAGCCTTAAGTGATAGGATAAAGTCTTTAACCCTGATGGAGGGAATCATTCTCTTTAAGGATAAAGAGATTGCAAAGAAGGATGTAGACAGAGTGGGTAGTTGAAATAAAGGTCATATTGCTGCTAAGTTGTATAATGTAAATAATAATCACCTTTTCACTTATGGCTCATATTCTACCACTAACATAATTTTGTCTGCGTGCAAATTAGCAGTTATGTCTTGATAGCTCTTGATGAGTTGGGAAATAAATGAAGAAGGTAATATTCACATATTATTACTTTGTTAAGGAGTAAATAATTGTTTCAGCTTTGTTAATTTATTGTAGAAGGTTGAAGGGGCATATAATTCCTTAAAGGCTTAAGTTGTCATTATTGAGAGTGTGAGAATTAAGGCTGAGATGGAGGCTAGGAAATTGCAGGAAGAGCTTTCTACCGAGAAGCTAACACATTTCTTGGCTGTCGATGAAGTCTTAAGCCTTAAGGCCAAGAATGAAGAGCTATATACGGTGGTTAAGGACCTAAAAGAGGAGCTTTGAAAAAAGAGAGAGGAGTACTTAGGGTTAAGACAAATAATTACCTCAATGAGTGATGAAGAGGACAGGTTAAGATGCAAATAAAGGAATTGGAGATAAATGACTCTAAGCTCATGACTCTAAGCTCAAGACTCATATTGCCAAATTAGAGGAGGCAGCAAAAAAAAAAAAAAAAAATGCCTTATGTGGAGGAAGCACTTAAAATTGTGACTCTTAGTTGGCAGTGCAGGAAATTACTCACAAAGAAGCTTCTGTAAGGGATCCAACAGGTGAAAAAAGAGATCTTAAAGGTTCACTCTAACTATGATCTATTATGCTTAGACTTTGCTGACATTGATGATAATGATGCTAACAATGGAGATGAAGAAATTGACGAAAAAGCGGAGATAGAAGTTTAAGGGTAGGGTGATAGTGCTAAAGCCAATATTAAAGTTCTTGTCGATGACAAGGAGCCATCATCTAAGGAGACTCCCTATGTTCGTAAAGAAACATCCACTTGCTCCATAACCCTTAGTGTCAAAAAAGAAGTAAGCTCTAAAAAAGTCCCGTGTTCCTCTGACTAGGACAACATTTCCATCTAATCTAAGAACAAGAACATTCTGGATTCTTAAAATGATTAGTTAACTTGTACTGTTCTTTCATGATTACTACATGGACTCAATATGGTCGAGATGCTAACTTTCTATTGTAATGAGATGTTTATTGTTTATGCCTTTTATTTTTATTAGCACATTTTATTTCACACGCATGTTCTTTCTTTTCCATACATTTTATTTCATGCACATGTTCTTTCTTTTTGACATGTTTTATTTTACGCACATGTTAGATTTTGTTTCATAGACATTGCATTGGTTAGCTACATAAGACATGAACTAGTGTTTATTTCCTTAGCCATGAGATTACTTGTCAAAGGCATTATAAAGTTCATTCTCTGGGCTTTTTCACATATTTTAAAGAAGAATTGATGTTACTTATCAAAAATTACTAAGCTTGTTAACCGATATAAGTTTGAACTTATCAAGTATTAGTTCGTTTGCTATATAGCTAGAACTTTGTTAATCCATTAATCATGCACTGATCAAGAATGAAAACGACGGAAAGTAGAGATACGCATAAACTTAAAACGAACATTCCATACTTGAAACAAGATGTAGGCCATCACCTTACAACATTCAAAATGGAAATTGAAACAAAACATAATCATAAAGAATTTAAGTAAAGTAAAACTTCAAATTCTCGACATTCCATGCCCAAGGGATGATTATCCCATCCAGCCTTTCTAATCAATAAGCCCCCTCACTTACAACTTTCTAAGTCCTAACAGGATCTTCCTAAATTGTGTCGAGCTTCCCTTGATTCTCTCGCGTGCTAGTTGCCTCTAATTTTCTACAAACTAGATCTTTAGGTCGAAATACCTTGTATTTTACCTTTTAATTGTAATACCTGGCTGCTTTATGCTGTTATGTAGCAACTCTCATCGTTACAATATCTCTTATCTCCTCAATTGTATCCAAATTGACTATAAGGTTGATCTAATTAACAATTATGTCAAAGTTCTGTATATAAAGATTAGGTAGACCAATCTCAATTGAATGGACGACTTCTAACTCATATGCTAGTCTAAACGGTATTTCTTCGGTTGAAGTCCTATGGGTAATCTTATACCCCCATAAAACACTCGGCAGTTTGTCAGCCCATTTACCCTTAACTTGGTCAACTTTTCTCTTCAAACTATGCAAGATGATCTTATTAACAGCTTCCACTTGCCCATTGACTTAAGGATGAACCACTGAAGTGTAATTTAAATGAATACCATATTTTTCACAAAATGCTCGGAACTTATCAATATCGAATTGTGGTCCATTATCAGTGATTATCATAAATGGAACCCTAAATCTCAATATAATGAAGTTGAAAGCAAAAGCTTTGACCTTCTGTTAAGTGATTCTAGCTACTGCTTTGGCCTTCGCCCACTTATTAAAATAATCCATGGCAATTGTGACGAATTGTTGTTGTGTTGTAGACCTTAGAAATGGCCCTAATATATCTAATACCCATTGAGTGAAAAGCCAAGGGCTAATAAGACTGTGCAGTTCAATAAAAGGTGCATGGCTCAACACCTCATGTCTCTAGCATTATAGACATTATTAAACAGTAGATTTTGCATCTTCTCTCATAGTCAACCAATAATAGCCAAGTTATAGTACACAGACATACAGGGTTTGACCCTTCACTTAGTTGCTACAAATACCACCATGTAACTCGAACAGTATTTGTTGTGCGTCCTTTGGTGGAAGACATCAAAGACAAGTTTGGGAAAGGCCACGCTTATATAACTAGTCGTCAATTAGCGTATAATTTGTGGCTTGATAAATCAACCTATGAGTTTCTTTCTTATCATCATGAAGAACATCGTCTTTTAGATAATCTATAATTGGATCCATCTAAGACTTCTCCTCTAGGTAAGGAGCTAACTCGTAACTTTACTCAACAGTTTGTAAGCTCTTATTGAGGAGATACTCAATAAAGAGCTTGTCATTTAAATTAGGGAATGTTGTATTAGCTAAGTTTGAAAATTTATCGGTAATAATGTTTCTGCTTCTTAGTATTTTCTCAATTGAAAAGGGTTGAAACTCTTCCTTGAGCATTTGTACTATCAACGAGTACTTGCTCATTACTTCTTTTTTTATTGCATAACTCCCTTTAACTTGACTCATAACCATTTATGAATAAGAAAAAACTTTGACTTTCTCAACATCAACTTCTTTAGCCAATTTGAGTCCAGCAATCAAGGCTTCATAATCGACCTCATTATTGTTGGTTGGAAACCTAAATTTCAAAGTGCAACTAACTTTCACATTATGGGGCCTTTGTAAAGTGAAGCCCTCACCACATCCCTCTTTAGTGAAGAAGCCATCGACATAAAAATTCCAAATCAGCTTTTCAACCATCTCTATGCTATCCTATTCATCAATGAATTTAGTGACAAAATCTGCCAACACTTAAGCTTTTAATATCATTCTTGGTTTGTACCATACACCATAAGCACTTAGCTTTAAAGCATACTTCATTATCATCCGCACTGAATCTAGTTGCTGTAAAGTTTGTCGTAAAGGCTTATCAGTAAGATAATAATTTGATGTGCCTCAAAGTATGGCTTTAATTTTCTTGTTGAGAGAACTACTACCATTATAAATTTTTCAATCTTTATCTATCGATGTTCCAGCCCTTATAAGACATGGCTTACGTAATAAATCAGCCGATTCTCTCTGCTTTTATTCGAACCAAGATAAAGGAAAGAGCTCAACTACTGACTAACAAATACAAATTTTTTTCTAGAATGGGTGTCAAGAGTATTGTTAGTGACATAAGAAACTCTTTTAACTCTTTAAATGCTTTCTTATACTCGTTAGTCCACCGGAATTCTTTCGAGTTCTTTAAGACTTTAAAAAACTTCGCACATTTGTCTGCACTTTTCGACACAAATCTATTTAGGGAGGCTATCCACCAAGTTAACTCCTGAACTTCCTTAACTGTATAAGGAGACTTCATATTCTTAAAAGCATTTATCTTCTTTGGGTTTGCTTCAAAGCCACATCAAGTGACCATATAACCTAAAAATTTACTTGAAGTAGTACCAAAAACACACTTCTACCGGTTGAGTTTCATATTGTATCTCCTTAAAGTGCCAAATGTTTCCTTAAGGTCAACAAGACACCGATTTTCTGTTGTACTTATCATAATCATGTCGTCAATATATACTTCGATGTTACAATGAATCTGAGGCTTGAACATCTTGGTGACAAGCCTTTGATAGGTCACGCTGGCATTTTTTAGCCCAAAGAGCATCACCATATAACAGTATGTCCCAAAGTTAGTGACGAAGGACGTATGGACCTCATCTTTCCTATCCATTTTAATTTGATTATAGTCGGAAAATGTATCCATAAAAGATAGTAAGGCAAGTTTGGCAGTTGAGTCAACCATCTGATCTATTCTCAATAAGGGGAAACAATCTTTAGGACAAGTCGTATTTAAATCCATAAAGTCTATGTATATGCGTCATTTGCCGTTAGACTTCTTAACTGGCACCTAATTGTCGTTTAAGAGTGAAATGCTTTTTCCTCTGCTAAATTATCTTTACATTAGGATCAATTTGAAGCTTATGAGTTATTACTTCTCTAGAGATGCTCAGCATATCTAAGGGAGATTGTGCAAACACATTGGCATTATCTTGTAAAAAGTTGATCAAACTTTGACGAATATCCACCGGCAAAGGTTTCCCTATCTTTGTTGTCTTCTTAAGATCACTTCCTAATAGGACTTTCTTTATGTCTTCCTTGGCATTTTCTATTCTGATTGATTTTTGTTCTAGACATTTTTCAATTTGAAAATTTTCTTTGATGTAGTACCCTTAGATACAAGGATTTGGCTAATTGTTGGTTCCCTTTACATACTCTAACTCTAGTGAGAGTAGGAAATTTTGCCTTAAGATGTGCAATTGAAGGGACTATATTGAATAAATGTTGACATGGTCGGCCTATGATCAAATTATATGGGGATTAGCATTCAACAACAAGGAAATCCACCTTATCATCCCTAACATGCTCATCGTCTTCAATCTAGATTGGGAGAGAGTTAACTCCAACGATCCAAACAATTGATTATTGAAAGTATATAAATCATAGTTATAAGATCTTAGCTATACTTTGATCTTTATCCTCGTCTAGTCGAAAACATGTTGAAAAATAATATCTGCTAAACTTCTGGTGTCAACAAGAATTTTTTTTACCTCAAAGTTGGCAATTTTTTGCACTAATTATAAGTGCATCATCGTAGAGCCTATGAATAACCTCAAACTCATCAGTGAAAGAAATTAAATTATTGATCTTGACCTTCTTACCTTGTATCACGCCCTAAAAAGGTGGAGTCATAACAGCTTTGATGTATGAACCATCCTAAGATAGAAGCTAACCTTATAGCTACTATTATAGACTTAGTACACATTAAGCTTACTCAACTCTACAACTTTGAAGCATCCAGTTCAATATCTACTTAATAGAAACCTTTAGGTATATGTCATTTAGTATACAAACCAAAATATAGAAACTAGCAAGCCTTCTGAGAAGACTCGAGTAGTTTTCTTAACAGTTAGAAAAAGTCAATAACAAGAATGAAATTTAGCCAAATTCTTCTTGATTCTTAATCCTCAATCCCATGTGCTAAAGTTGTAGTTTTAGGCATTATACTTGTAGTATCATTCTTAACCTGCAAAACAAACCATAGGAGAAAGAGCGACAACTTACTCAATAAGTGGGATGGAAACAAAAGTATGCATTCAACATATAACAAGCTGGGTTTTCAACCAAGTTAGATAGATACAATGCATATACAAATAAATGCCATCGTAAGACGTTATTCGGTCCATCGTGAGATTGGTGAAATTTTGCTCGCTCTAATCTAAGTTAAGGAGCTTGACATCAAGCACTTGCGAATTGGAAACAAACCAAGGCTTGTGTAATGGAAAACACCCTCTTCTCGTGATCACCTTTGAACTACGGCCCCTACTCTTATGGCGACCTCCTCACTTGTTAGTTAGTTTGATTAAAGATGGGAAAATGACCATTTCAGCCATCCTCATTGAAGGGAGTCCGTGTTTGGCCGGAGAATCCTAACCATTACCCCTTTAGGTTATGATGAATGTCAAGTTAGATGCTAAGCCAAGTTTGAGTTAGTTCATTTTTAAAGTGATTAACCAAACTCAAACGATTCAAGCATAATAATATTTACGAAACAATCATAACATGGAGCTCAACTCTTATTACAACAAGTTGAATCTTGAACACAAACACTACACACGCACAAATAGCTAATTATAAGCATAAGAAAATACACACCAATATCTTTAGATATTTTAAACTAATATCCCAAAATGCTGTTAAGCATCGACCTACTTAGCTTCCTAGCTAATCGTTTCCCAAAAGTTTTTGATAAGATTATGGATTTGGCTTATTTGATACAAAATAGAATGGATATTAAAATATAGCATTTAGATGAGACCTACTTAGTATATTAGACTTATCCCATTTGATTTAACCTAATGTAGTCATGGATACTTATTTTATAATATCAATGTAATTTAACTTTACATTTAAAATATATATAACATCAGTTTTTAGTATTATTTAAGAAGTTTCCACCTTTTCAAAGAACTTTTAATTAAAAACATGTACTTTTTATTAAAAATCATATATATTCAAATTTTACAAAAGTAATAATGTTAGATTTATAAAAACATAATGTTAAATTTTTAATAATTTTGGTAAAGGATTATTATTAAAGATCCACTCATTTTGAGAATTGGTACTAATAATATACAAGTCATACAGTTATCAATATTTTAAGTTTAAAATTTGAATAAAGAAGAAATTTATGAAATTGTATGGATAAAATACTCCATTTAGGAAAAAAATGAGATTACAAATATATATTTTTCTATAACTATTAAATGTCAATTAAAAGACAACATTTATAATTATAAAAATAAGGTTACTTGAAAATATCAAATACTAAAAAATAATCTTCTAATCCTCTTTTCTTCTTTTCCTTTCCCTCTTTCTCTCTCTTTTTCTTTCTCTTCTTTTTCTTTCTTTTCTTTTCTTCTTTTTCTTTTTTTTTTTTCCCTTTGAATCCTCAATCTCTCTTATCCTTCCTCTTTTTCTCTCTTTTTCCTCCCTTCACCCTCCATTTCAAATTGTTATTGATTTGTAGCACTATAACAAATGGCTTAAAGCCATTTTATAGATATGAGTTCTTCACCACTATAACAAATGGCGGTTAACTTTTTGTTTTTCTTTTTTACTTATATTATATATATTATATTTTATTTTATATTCATCCTAAATTTTAGAATATTTCCTTTCTTTACTATGATTTCCCAAAAATAGCAATTAGAACATGAACAATTGAATATTAGGGTAAGGCCTTGTACTTATACAATTAGAGTTGACAGTCGATGTAAAACTTTAGGGAAAGTAATGATTAGGTTAGAAACTTATGAGAAACATGATAACCTTAATTGAGGAATTCTCGTAGGCTTAGGAGTAAAAAATATAATAAAATATTAAGAATATAATCAAAGTAATCAAGATTTACTTTATATAGGCTCCTAAAGTCATATTTAAGACAACCATACCTAGATTTAGGGCTTTTGAAAAAACTTATTTGATTAAATTCAAACTTTACAACTAGGTTAGCAAAGTCAATTGAAGTGACTCAATAAAGTTAGAATTTAAAAATAATATCTAAAAAATATAATTTTAATGTTAAAAGTATAATTATTCAATATAGCGTAAAATTTATCTGAATCCCTAAAATCAAGCTTGAAATGCAACGAAGCCTTAAAAATAAGTTAATTAAGCTATAAAAAGAAATAATATAGCATAATAGACTAAATTTATATTTTTTAGTTATTATTAAGTTTGATTTAAGGGATTCAGATAAATTTTACGCTATATTGGATAATTATACTTTTAACATTAAAATTATATTTTTTAGATATTATTTTTAAATTCTAACTTTATTGAGTCACTTCAATTGACTTTGCTAACCTAGTTGTAAAGTTTGAATTTAATCAAATAAGTTTTTTCAAAAGCCCTAAATCTAGGTATGGTTGTCTTAAATATGACTTTAGGAGCCTATATAAAGTAAATCTTGATTACTTTGATTATATTCTTAATATTTTATTATATTTTTTACTCCTAAGCCTACGAGAATTCCTCAATTAAGGTTATCATGTTTCTCATAAGTTTCTAACCTAATCATTACTTTCCCTAAAGTTTTACATCGACTGTCAACTCTAATTGTATAAGTACAAGGCCTTACCCTAATATTCAATTGTTCATGTTCTAATTGCTATTTTTGGGAAATCATAGTAAAGAAAGGAAATATTCTAAAATTTAGGATGAATATAAAATAAAATATAATATATATAATATAAGTAAAAAAGAAAAACAAAAAGTTAACCGCCATTTGTTATAGTGGTGAAGAACTCATATCTATAAAATGGCTTTAAGCCATTTGTTATAGTGCTACAAATCAATAACAATTTGAAATGGAGGGTGAAGGGAGGAAAAAGAGAGAAAAAGAGGAAGGATAAGAGAGATTGAGGATTCAAAGGGAAAAAAAAAAAAGAAAAAGAAGAAAAGAAAAGAAAGAAAAAGAAGAGAAAGAAAAAGAGAGAGAAAGAGGGAAAGGAAAAGAAGAAAAGAGGATTAGAAGATTATTTTTTAGTATTTGATATTTTCAAGTAACCTTATTTTTATAATTATAAATGTTGTCTTTTAATTGACATTTAATAGTTATAGAAAAATATATATTTGTAATCTCATTTTTTTCCTAAATGGAGTATTTTATCCATACAATTTCATAAATTTCTTCTTTATTCAAATTTTAAACTTAAAATATTGATA